>SJXO01005835.1:171843-210745 GCA_006408615.1 Connochaetes taurinus | reverse complement strand
TAACCTCAGATACGCAGATGACACCACCCTTATGGCAGAAAGTGCAGAGGAACTAAAGAGCCCCTGATGAAAGTCAAAGAGGAGAGTGAAAACGTTGGCTTAAAGCTCAACATTTGGAAAACTAAGATCATGGCATCTGGTTCCATCACTTCATGGCAAATAGATGGGAAAACAGTGGAAACAGTAAGAGACTCTATTTTCTTGGGCTCCAAAATCACTGCAGATGATGACTGCAGCCATGAAATTAAAAGACACTTACTCCTTGGAAGAAAAGTTATGATCAACTGAGACAGCATATTAAAAAGCAGAGTCATTACTTTGCCAACAAAGGTCCATCTAGTCAAGGCTATGGTTTTTCCAGTGATCATGTATGGATGTGAGAGTTGGACTATAAAGGAAGCTGAGCACCTAAGAATTAATGCTTTTGAGCTGTGGTGTTGGAGAAGACTCTTGAGAGTCCCTTGGACTGCAAAGAGATCCAACCAGTCCATTCTAAAGGAGATTAGTCCTGAATATTCATTGGCAGGACTGATGCTGAAGATGAAACTCCAATACTTTGGCCACCTGATGGGAAGAACTGACGCATTTTAAAAGACCCTGATGCTGGGAAAGATTGAAGGTGGGTGGAGAAGGGGATGGCAGAGGATGAGATGGTCGGATGGCATCATTGACTCGATGGACATGAATTTGAGTAAGCTCCAGGAGTTGGTGATGGACAGGAAGCCCTGGAGTGCTGCAGTCCATGGGGTCTCAAAGAGTCGGACATGACTGAGCAACTGAACTGAACTGAACTATGTAAACAGTTCACTGTTATGATCTTTTCAGGGTTGGATCTTAATGGGTACAGTGTTTATTTAAAGTCAACCGAATCCGAGCTATCTAATAAGAGCAACCACTGAATATTGTTCTTGTCTCTACCTAGAGTCTACTCTACAGCTCAGCCCTTTTAGGCTATAGATGAGTGTGTCAGGGTAAGTGTTGCTAGCTCCTACAACTAACCCTTGTATCTCAGGCAATTAATACACAAAGGTTTATTTCTCACAGTGCTTGATGTGGGTCAGGCAGCCCACTCCATCTTAAGCTTTGCAACCCAGGACAGTGGAAGTCCCAGGAGGAGGGACGGAGGAGGCAGATGACCTGCGCATCTGAGCAGTGACCTTGTCACTTCTGCTCACAGGTCACTGTCCGAAACATTTGAGCCTCCGGAGGGAAGCCTGGGGAATGTGGGAAGCATGTGATTCTCGGCGACAGGCTGTGCGGCCGTGCCCGTGTGTGTTCCTGCGCGGGGTGCGTGCCCGCCGGTGCGGGCAGCCGCGCTACACTTGCCCGCGGGCGGCGTCCCCACGTCCAGCGTGGCCTCGCCCTGCTCCTCGACCCCCTGTATCCCTCGAGGGAGTGGGAGGCCGACCTCTTACAGTGTTCACAGAAAACAGATGCTTGGTTGACTCAGTTTAGTTCAACTCAGCTCTGAGGAGTGCCTCTTACGGTAATAATAAAAATAGAAAACAGTGTCATTTATCAACTCTCTGCAATGTTGTAGGTTCTATGCTAATGAACACCTCATATTAATGATATCATTTAATATTCACAAATGACCTATGAAGTAGGTCACTTTACAAATGAAGATACAGGTTCCAGATCCTATAACATCCCATGGTCAAACGCAAATAAAAGGAGGTCTTGGGACTCTGCCAGCCCATCTGACTCAGAGCCTTTGGGATCGGCCTTTACATCACACGTGCCTCTGAGGAAATGCCAGCGTGACAGAGTGAAGACAGAAGCTATCTGCAGGCTCACAGGTAAAATGATTCCTGGGGGTGTTCTTGTTTAGGTTGTAATCCCCCAAAATTCAGAAGAGTACTGGGAACATCCACAAACATCTGAAGTTCTCCTTTCACAGGTCATGTTTTTTCTTACAATGCAATAATAATATTTCTCCTCCAACAAAGAATTCCAATGAGACAGCAGCAAAAATCCTTAGCACAATAGAGCTTTGGAAACTAAGACTACAGCATGACACAAAGAAAACTCTTTTCCTTAAGATATTCACAGTGTTATAGGATTTACTTAAATAAGCTTCATTTGTTATATCAGCTTTAGAAGTGTTTTCAATTTTTTAAAAAGGTAATAATAGTCTACTAAATGTGTTCCTTTTTACAAATTTATCTTTCTTCATTATTTTAATGTGCCATGATTTTCTCTAAAAGCCTGAAAGTTAATTTTGGGGATACTGCTCATGAAGACTTATACTACTTTCCAAATAGAGTTTTTTAATTCAGGTCTGGCTGGATATCAGCATCCTAAATCCACCAAACCTGGATGTTGAACGAATATTTGACTTGTGTGGCCCCTGGTCTCTCTCTTTGGATATTCAGCTTCATGTACCTGTATATCTGTGTCCTTTCCTGTTCTGACATTACCCTAGTATTCTTCTTCAGTATCTGATTTTATCTAGTTTCTAATATTTCTTTTTAATAAATAATTCTGATCCTAGGACTGCTAAATTTGCACCCAGGGACCAGAGGAAAATAAATATCAGCAGTGACAACAAAATTTGCTTTGAAAGTGCATCTCCCAACTCACACTTGTCCAGTTTCCACAGTGAAGCTGTATATCTAGTTATTTCCTTCATTGCACGCAGGTGGAAGGCTTGTCATCCCAGCACCCTCTTGCCCCTAGAAAATTGAACTGCAGGGGAGCAGCTCGGCCCCCTGCTCGTCTTCAAGCTGGACGCAGCCCTGCAGTAGAGCAAATGAGGCCAGACGGTGCTCATTGGGAGAGCTAACTCCCCAAGGTGTGCTCACAGAGGCTGTTCCTGTGCCACTGCCATCAACCTGTCGTGAGGCTCAGCCATCATTCCCAGAGATCCATGCGCCTGGCCAGCTGCTCCCAGGTCAAACTGCTTATTTGAGGGCACACCTCCTACTCAAAGAGAAATGAAACAGGAAATTCTGACTGATCCCAAGCCAAGTTCCCAGGCTGAAATAGCGTGCTGGTGCTGAAAGCGTCTGGAATGTGCCTTCCTTCTTAAAAGCCTCCACCGTGAACCTGGACCCTTGCAGCCCTTAGAATGCCCAGCCATGCATGCAGTATATAGAGTTCACAGAGCACTTGGCCAGTTTTTTATTTAACCTGAGTTCGGTACAATTTGCGCATGCAAGTCACTTCAGTCGTGTCCAACTCTTTGCAATCCCATGGACTGTAGCCCGCCAGGCTCCTCTGCCCATGGGGTTCTCCAGGCAGAATACTGGAATGGGTTGCCGTACCCTTCTCCAGAGGATCCTCCCGACCCAGGGATTGAACCCACGTCTCCTGCATTGGCAGGCAGGTTCTTTACCACTAACGCCTCCTGGGAAGCCCTTGGTATGACTTGATTACCAGTTAATTGTATCTCTCTATGAAAGAGATATGATTTTAAAAAATCAGACTTGGGATATACTCCACTTCACCCTTCAGTTATCAATCCCAGGTTGCCAGCTGGCACTTGGAAAAATCTTGGGGACAGATTTGCATAAACAAGAGCAGCCCCTTGTTTGCTTAATTCCCAAGATATTTCTAATACAGCTGTCTTGAGCCCTATTGGTGGAGGTTCTAATTCATCCCTCTCTCATCTCACAGTCCTCAGCTATGAAAAGAAGAAAGAGGAAAAGGCAATGTGACATCTAAACAGGATAATATCAAACACTTAACACTTGAACTATGTTTTACGGGTTTTTACCAACCTAGACAGCAGATTAACAAGCAGAGACATCACTTTGTCAACAAAGGTCCGTCTAGTCAAGGCTATGGTTTTTCCAGTGGTCAGGTATGGATGTGAGAGTTGGACTATAAAGAAAGCTGAGCGCTGAAGAATTGATGCTTTTGAACTGTGGTGTTGGAGAAGACTCTTGAGAGTCCCTTAGACTGCAAGGAGATCCAACCAGTCCATTCTGAAGGAGATCAGTCCTGGGTGGTCATTGGTAGGACTGACTTTGAAGTTGCAGCTCCAATACTTTGGCCACCTGATGTGAAGAGCTGACTCATCTGAAAAGACCCTGATGCTGGGAAAGATTGAGAGCAGGAGGAGAAGGAGATGACAGGATGAGATGGTTGGATGGCATCACCGACTCAACGGACATGGGTTTGGGTGGACTCTGGGAGTTGGTGATGGACAGGGAGGCCTGGCGTGCTGCGGTTCATGGGATTGCAAAGAGTCGGACACGACTGAGTGACTGAACTGAACTGAATTTACGGTTTAAAGTCTTTTGTGTGTATTCTCTCACATAACCCTTATTATTAGACTGTGAGGAATATAGGGTAGATATTAATTGTCTCATTTTTTTTTCAGGGTGAAATAAATGAATAGGCACTTGGGAAGCCTATTTCTGTAAATCACAGCTTGGCTGACCTTTTAGAGACATGAAGTGCAGAGTTCTGTGATCTGAAAGCATAAGTGTACTCTATATACAAACACATTAGGGTCAAAAGAAGGGAGATGCACCCCACAAGGTTTTGCCCCCCCTCCCCCGGCAAAGCTGTAGAATCCAGTGGTCTGGGTCCTGCGGGGACATTTCCTCTCAGATAAAGGGCACATTGTTGCATCTTCTACCTCCCACCAGGAAGACAGGACATGGTGCTTACTAGGACTTATGGATTTGGACACAAAATAGATCACACATAGAAGTACTGATCTGACCCACTTATCAGATGACCCAGTAGCCTGCGAATTCTGAGCAGAGTTCAGAGTAAGAAAAGGCTAGACACAGGCCAGCTGTATGCTAACTGCCTGGCCCCTTAGGCAACCTAGTGCAAAGGGACACTGTGGGGTCTCTGGAAAGCCCGAGTAGCAGAGCTGGGTCACAGATCCCTAGGGCCCTGGAGGAGGGCCATGCCTTCTGTGGCAGAAAGCTACTCACATATAAAAAGCAGTTCCAAGCATGTCAGTGGACCCTGGTAAAAACGAGCTCCCAGACCAGGGAGAGCACGTTGCCATGCAGCTGGGGACATAAGGCTGAGCTGCGTCACCCATTTCCAGCTGCCGCTTTTGTCGTCTGCCAGCCTCGCGACCGCTCCATCGCCTGCAATCCCATCTCTGCTCTGGCGACTTTACCAGTCAATCCTACACCTTTAGTTCTCAGCCCTCTAATCAGCTCATTTCCAGTGACCTTCACCTCCGTTCCACGCTATCAACTTGCTTCCATTGCCTCCCTGGAATACTGTCATCACTGATTACTGCTATATGTAAAAGTCCAAAATTTAGAAATCCTTCTCTCTTCCTCAGCCTCCCATCCTTCAGTGTCTTTCATTCACTTATTCTCCTGGCACCAATGTTGTAACATCATTAAGACATTGTGGCCCAGGAACTTTCTATGTTCCCATTATCTAGCAGCTTTCTCCTATCTTCCTTTTTGCTGTTTTAATCCAGTTAAAATTCCGCAGAACACTATTTCTATCATGCTTGCCAACTTTTCCAACTCCCTTGCCCTTCCATCTCACTTGAAAAATCCCCCTCAGAATTAATGCGTCCGTCCAACTTTTTTTGTACTTATATTCCAGGTGCTAATCACTGTTAGAGAAAAACCACAAAGCTAAACAATTTGGTGCCATTATAATAGCTGCCAACATTTATTGAGAACTTAATCTTTGCCAGGCAGTATTCAAAACACATTACATAGATTATCTCATCCTGCTTCCTACATCAGGCTGGAAAGTTGCCCAGAAATTCTGTTCTCAAACCTCTGAAATTCACTCTCATCAGAACACTTTCTCTCCTGCTGCTCAGAGAAAACAGAAGTCACCAGTTAAGAGCATGGTACCCATCCTCCCTCACATTTCAGTAGCATTCAATAGAAACGAGTCCTCCTTTCTAATCCAAACACTCTCTTTATCCTTCACACCACACTCGGCTAGGGTTTTTTTTTTTTTTATCTCTGTGTCCCCTGTTTGCTTATTTCCCATATTCCTTTTTCTCACAGAAACTTTCTTCTTTATCTCTATCTCCATCACCATCTACCAACTCCTCCAGAAATAGCAATGTAGCCGCACTCATAACTTCCTGCGTCCCTCACTTACCCCAGCAACTCCCAGTCGCCAAGTCCGCAGTCCCTCCTTCTCAAACGTCTCTGGGAATTGTCAACTTCTCTTTACATCCGTTGCTATAAAGAGATCACCACGTCCCACCTGCAAAGTTGCCTTCAACCATGCAAATACGCTCATAGACCATTCCACTTGTCTTCAGTTATGCCTGTATCAGATGCAATTGACTTCTTCAGACTCATGCCCACAAGTCTTTTCTCACACCTGTCAACACACATTGATATATGTCTTTAGGGCTGACTCCTCATCACTGAGCTCCCTGGGAATAGGCTCCATGTCTTGCTCTGAGCCTGGTCTTCCCCAGCTCATGCCCTACCATGAGGTTGTTCTCTATAAAGTGTCATTGACTGAATGGGTGACCATTAAGTAAATCAATTAATTAATCTATCAATTGACAAATAGATCAGTATTATCTATTTTAAACTCCCCATGACTGACTCAATTTCTGTATTTTATTTACTTCCCATCATAACACAAAATACAAACTTGAAATTATAATCATTACTAAGTTTATTAAATGAGGGTATGTATCTCAGTTCCAGATAAAAATTCTAAAGCCTTTAGGCATGTTTTTGAACACACCAAATAATATTTTATTACTTCAATGGATCAAAAGGATCTATGAGCACATTTGCTGGACTTCAGAAAGATGGATACTCACATACCTCCATCTTCATTTTATTTCTGTAACTGGGATTTTGTCACCTACAAAGGGGGTGAAGGTGGGGCCTGAGTACCCTGAAACAGTGAGTGTACATGTCTGGATTCTGGGGATGGTTGGCTGAGCTGTGCCATGAATAAGATATGGGAACATGTCTAATAAGCCTGGCCAATAACTGCGGGGAGCTGTGGCAATCTTCAGATTCTTGGGTCCAGAGGCTAAGAGTGAGAGTGAAGAGATGTGGCAGAAATCAGAGGACTTTGGAAGGGAGGTCAGATGCCTCAGATACAAGGTGGACCTCAGGTCTAGGGTTCTGTGTTAAGATAACTGTGCTCCAACCCCTTCTGGCTCTTTTTCCTCCAGCCAGGCTTTCATAGTCTTAAAAGGGGGAATGTGAGTGACTTGAATCAGCCTCCTCTCCTTGTATCAAGCGGCCATAGCCCGGAGCAGGGTGGATGATCACCACCCATACCTTGCAGGAATTTCGAGCTAAAACACCTACCTTCTATATTCTGCACACCCCAGGAGAAGATTTTCTTGAATTCTAATTAAAACTTGCTTAAAGTCAGGCCTAATTCCAGTGCTGCAAATTTTACATGAAGTACACGCAAATAATTTAGGGGTCTTACTGTATTCAGTCTTCAAAATATAGGCTCATGGGCCAGATCACACAGTAGCAAGTAGATATTAAAATCTGAGGTTCAATCAATGTCTGAGAGGCAGTTAAGGAAAACAAGACAAAGGCAAAGACTTTGCTCTGTCAGGAGCTGATGAAAGGAATGGGCTTGCTGTCTGCCATCCAGTGCGGAGAGGGGCAGAGCTGGGCGACTGGGAGTCTGAGCGTTCCCTCACATGTGCCTATCTACAGCAATAAAGAATCCAGGCATTAGCAAGTGACACCAGATCAGCTTGCACCATTCAGCTCTGACATGCCTGAGTGTGAACTCTCCGCAATATGTCAGTGCAGAGAGAGCAAGAGTGATGGGGGGCCTGGAGGCCTCCCCAAGGCGCACACACTGCCCCTCCCTGAAGGCTGCTAGGGGTCACGGGCCTCTCAGCAGAGCATGGAGTTCATGCATCTTATGAGGCCTACTCCCACACAGAAGTGGAGGGAATGTCTGGAAAAGGAAAGCTCTGTGCCGAGGCCTTGCACAGATGCGTCGCATCAGCGGCAGGCTGCCCGGGGACTTCCCTCCCCGGTCTGCACTCAGAAAGGCAGACACTGTCTGTCTGGGGCCCTGGAGCCACCCATTCCCGGCATTTGGTCACAACCACAGACATCTAATTTGTAATATCTGTCCCTGTTCTGTGGTCATGAAACAGAGCCCAAATGCACATGGTACAATTTTTTGGCAATAAAAATTTGTGATGTCTTAAAGAAAGTACAATGTTTTCTCAAAATACATTGCCCTGTAACTGCTGCCTTCTGCTCTGAGAATCTCAGCCCGGGATTTGTAGAGTGCTTAGTAATGATCAAGATGGCTTTAATCCTTTGACCTAACTTTGCATTTTTCTATGATACAGGTCAAATAAGCATTCAGTGATTCATACATTCAGCACTTGTAGGCTGCTGTCCATTGGGGTCTCAGAGTCGGACACAACTTAGCAACTGAACAACCATTCAGTAGGCAAACATTTAGTGAGCATTTCTCACTGGTCCTTGGGTGAAGTAGAATCATAACTACAGGATCCTTCCTAACTTAGCATGACTTACATCCTAATACAGGATCTAACACATTATTTTAACTTGAGAGAAATGGAAATCTAACATAAAAATAGTTAGGATAACTAAAGTAGATATTTAAAAAATTATAAAACATGTATTCAGATACAAATAGGATCTTTCATGCAATAAAAGAAAATATAAATACATTGTGAAGCCTTAATATGTCCCAATAAAAAGAAATAGGGTGAAAAACAGCAAGATTTTTCCAATAAAGAAACCCTTTCATTTAGAAAGTAAAAATTGGCACCCTAAGAAGAAAACAATTTGTTAACTGCAATCTTCTCCTCAGCACTTCTCCATAACAGAACTCAATGAAACTATAGAGATTTGAAAGAAAAGTGTGTCTCAGGTGCCCTATTACTTCCAAAATTGTCAAGTGTCCAATCTATGGGCAGTAGAAATGTATTTTAAGACAGGCAAGTCATCCAAAAGTGGATTATCAGGTAACTTTCCAAAAATTATTCTTTAAAGCATAATTTAGCAAAAATATATTAGTCAAAATTATTTATTTGAGAATATAACAATTAAATGACTTGTGAACATTTAACCTACTTAAAATTAAATATGATAGAACTTATATTTTAACTAATTTAACTGAGTCCAAGGACACAACTCAGAACCATTTATAAGAGAGCTTCCCTGGTGGCTCAGACAGTAAGAAATTCATCTGCAATACAGAGATTTGGGTTCAATCCCTGGGCCAAGAAGATCCCCTGGAGAAGGGAATGGCAACACACTCCAGTATTCTTGCCTGGAGAATCCCATGGACAGAGGAGCCTGGAGGGCTACAGTCCATGGAGTCACAAAGAGTCAGACACAACTGAGTGACTAACACACACATTTATAGAAAGACAAAAATATTGAACATTTAACAAGACAAAATTTAGAATATCTGGCATCCAATAGAAAACATTACCAGATATGCAAAGAAGCAAGAAAATGTAGTTCACGATGGGGAGAAAAATCAGTGAACTGAAATTGATCAAGAAATGAAATAGATAAGAGATTTAGTACAGTGGGACATTTTAATAATGTTATAACTAATTTCCATATGCCAAAGGAAGTAGAAGATTGAATATATTAAGTAGCAATCTGGAAGACATAAAACTGACCAAAAAATTTTAACGTGTATAAATGAAAACTACAATGTGTAAAATAAAAACTACACCAGGTGAAGTGAATGGCAGATTACACAATCTTGCAAAAGACTGCAAGGAAGGCGATGGCGCCCACTCCAGTGCTCTCGCCCGGAAAATCCCATGGACGGGGGAGCCTGGGGGGCTGCAGTCCAGGGGGTCGCTAAGAGTCGGACACGACTGAGCGACTTCATTTTCACTTTTCACTTTCATGCACTGGAGAAGGAAATGGCACCCCACTCCAGTGTTCTTGCCTGGAGAATCCCAGGGACGGGGGAGCCTGGTGGGCTGCCGTCTATGGGGTCGCACAGAGTCGGACACGACTGAAGCGACTCAGCAGCAGCAGCAGCAGCACACAATCTTGCAAAAGCCTGCACAGATCGGTGAGCTTGGACACACAGAAGTATCTGTAGCCTAGTTCCATGTATTTCGGCATCTAGTGAAAGTCTAGAAAGTTTATTATCTTAGCAATGTAAAAAAAATTTTGAATGAGGCTTGAAACTTCTAATTCTGAGAATATAAAGAAATACTATGTTGCAAAAAAACCACAAAAGATTAACATGCAATGCAGTATTGTTAACTAAAGTACAGATTTTGTTCAAATTTCACAAAATTATTTGTCCATTATTTGTTTGCATACTTGATTCAAGACTCCATAGTGCATTTAATTGCACTGAGCAGCTTCAGCTACATGCAACAAATTCTGGTAAATTCTCTTTTCATTTTTATTCTATTACAAATATTTTTCTACTTTCTTGTTATGGCTCCTTATATACATTCATCTTTTAAAAATGGACACTTAATTTCCAAACACATGGGTTTTTAAAAGTATCTTTGGTATTAATTTCTCATTTAAATCCCTTCTTTCTGCAATCACCCTCTGCTTTTTCAGTCTTCTAACTTTATTAAAGCTTTCAGTGGCTGAGTCAAAGCTCTCTCTTGGTGACTGTCACATTGCAGTTGAAAATGTGTGAGTTATTTTCAAATATCTTTTGATATTGATCTCTAACATAATTCCATAGTGATAGAGAGCAGACTTTATGATTTTAATAGCATGAGACCATCAGATTTTTGCACCTGGTCTTACATTCCTGGATATGTTCCAGTTTCTCTTAGCTTATAGTCTTAGGGAATTCAAATAGAATTTGCATTCTACTGTTGTGTGAAAATTGTATAAATCTTAAGTATGTTCAGTTGGTTCATAGTCTAATACACCCTTCTACTTCTCTGTATATTCATTCCATTAATTTTGAGAGTTTGACACTGAAGCTCCAACTAAAAATTTTAATTTATCTACTTAAAAAATGATTATAATACTATAGTGTAACTATAAAAAAAAAACCTGAAAAAAATCTATAGAAACAATTGAAAAAGAAACACAGAAACAGATAAGAAATTTCAAGAATTAAGAAAGCATTAGTGAACTGTGGCAACACTTCAAGAAGCCAAGCATATGTACAAGTTGAGCTCCTGATGGAGTCAGTAGGGGACTGAAAAAATACTTGAAAAAATGACTGTCAGACATGGTCTAAAGATGAGAAAAACTATAAACCCACAGATTCAAGAAACTCTATCAACCCTAAAGAAAAGATACATGAAGAAAAACTGCACCAAAGTCGATCATTAGCAAATTTTTAATAAACAATATGAAAAGAAAGTTCTAAGAGAAACCAGAGATAAAAAAGACAGATTAATACAAAGAAATATAAGGATGATAGCATACCTCTCACCCCAAAATTACAGGCTGGAAGACAGTGGAGCAACACCTTTAAAGTACTGCAAGAAAAAAAATACTTTAAGGTTAAAATTTTTTAGTCAGTAAAAATATTTTTCAAATTTTGTTCCAGATAATCGCTTTTCCTGATATACAAGATCCAAAAGAATTCATCACTAGAAGGCTTAAGTACAAGAATGTGAAGTCTTATAAGGGAAAGGAAAATAATATCAGCTAGAAATCTTGATCTACACAAAATAATAAAGGAATAAATCATTCAGTATAATCATCATGTTAATAAACATGAAGAAAATCACATGTTCATCTCAACAGATGGAGAAAAAATATATGAGAAAAAAAAATCTATCATCGCTTTCCATTAAAAATTATCCGAAAGAGAAAATACTTCTGTTTCCTGCCAGAATAAAGTAGGTCCATTCATCCCGAATCCTCCCTCTTACAACGAAAAACTCTGAGCACGGTGCAACAAACAGGCATTGGAAGGGACTCGAAAACAAGATGGTGGTGAGTTCTCTGGGGTCTTATTTTTTCCCATATATTCTGAACAGGATCCTGCAGAAACCTCCAACTATGAACAGGTACACAAAATTTCCAAGGAAAGCCTATTCCCTTAGCCAGATGACTGGGGAAAGGATGGCCTTTCAACAACAACAACAAAATCTTTCTTGTATTTTCTGCCCTACGCTAGCAAACACCAGGAGAAAATCACCCACGAATTCCTCCACCATGGTTTCACTGGGCCAAGCAGGGGTTTCGTCTCAGCCTCCCCACATACTCACAGCCTACACAAGCAGATGCTGCTGCGCCAACCCCCTGAGCCGGTGGCATCACTGGGGCTGCGGAAGGAGCTAATTCCCCAGCGTTCACTCCGCAGAAGCGGGCAGCACTGATTCCCTGCTGGGGTATGTTGGTGGGCCTGAGTGGAGCCATCAGCCAGCGGAAGCAGGCAGTGTCCCCAGCTCACTTCCTGGGCTGAACTCAGTCTGTGCTCCCAGCAGCATCAAGGAGCCAGTGCGGGTCAGGGCTGGTCAGCACGCCCCTGCTTCCCCCCCAGGTGTGCTCAGAGCCCAGTGGGGAGTGAAATGTCCAGACACACCCAGAACCAAGGAGAGTGAATGAGGCCAGAAGAAGCAGGGCCGGAGGATACTCTGTTTCTCCCCAAGCTCCCTTCACCAGCATCAGTAGGGCCAATGGGAAGCTAAGACTCCACCCCAACTTAGTTGACACTCTGCTCCTGTTCCTCTCCTCCCCGCAAGGGTCAGCACAGCCCAGGGGGCTGAGTCTCCACTCCCACACAGAACGGATGAGATGAAACCAGTTGGTCGGCAAAGGGGCCAGTTGGCAATTTTCGTCTCCGACTCTTCTCCCTGGTGACAGCAGGTTCCAACAGAGAGCTGCTACTCCCAACCTCTGGCAACAAAGCCGTAGTCAGCCCTCCACTTCTTGCCCCAGGTATCAGGGCACCCAGCAAGGAACTGAGCTTATACTTTCATTCAGAGGCAACAAGCTGGTGAGAGTTGGTGTCCCGACTGCACCAGGACCCAAGGGGAAGCTGAACACCGACCCGAGTCACTTGTAGAGGCCGTGGCAGCCGGTGAGCCGCTCAGGCTGAGGCGGGGTCAGTGGGGCTCAGTGGGGAGCGTGATAAACTCAGCTACCCAGCCCTCAGACGACACCTCGACAGGGGGACTACCTGATAAAACAAGACTAGGCAGAATCCAGAGTCTCAGAATAGAATATACGGAATATCCAGAATAAAATTGAAAACCAACTTACACCGAGGGCAAGAAAAATCACAACTTAAATAAGAAAAGAAAACAGGCAATGGCACTCAGATAAATACATATTAGAATTACCTGACTAGGATATTTAAGCAATTTTATAATAAACAGCAATAACCAATTCTCTTCCCCAAAAAATGAAAAATAGAAAATCTCAGCAAAGAAACAGAACTTATTAAAATAAAAAACCAAGTGGAAATGATAGAATGAAAGCAGGCAATGTATTTGTCTTCTCAGGCTGCATAACAGCATACCACAGAATGGGTGGCTTAAACAACAGAACCTTATTTTCTCAGTTTTGGAGGTTAGAAGGCAGGGTCAAGTGCTAGACCATTCAGTTTCTGGTGAAGGCTTTCTTCCTGGCTGTAGACAGCCACATGTCTCACGTGTGTGCTCACACAGCCTCTCCTCTGTGCAAGCTCAGAAAGAGACCAAGGCAGAGAATAGTCTGGTATGCCTGACCTCTGTTGTAAGGACACCAGTGCTATCAGATCAGACTCTACCCTTAGGATCTCATTTACCTGTAATAACCTCTATGAAGGTTCTATCTCCACATACAGTCCCATTCAATTCAGTCTATGAATTTGGGGAATACATAATCATGTCCTTAGCATGCAATAAATTAAATTTTAAAATTGACAGGATACATTCAATAGTAGTGTTTAGAGAAAAAAAAGGCAAGTTACAGACTGGGAGAAAATATTTGCAAGCTATACATCTGAGCAAGGGTTATTATCTAGACTGTATAAAGAATTCTAACAACTCAATAGTAAGAGTCAGTCACACTATTTAGAAAATAGGCGAAACACACGAACAGATATTTCACTGAAGAGGATTGTCACATGGCCCAATGATTGCACTCTCGGCCATTTATTTTACAGAAATTTACCCAATTTACATTCACATAGAAAAAAAATCTGTGCATAAATGTTTATAGCACCTTTATTTGTAGCAGCCAAAAATGGATGTCCTTTAACGGATGGATGGTTAGATTCTAGCACATCCAGGTTGTTGTCATGTCTGACCATTTGCGACCCCATGGACTGCAGCACATGCAGGATTCTCTGGCCTTTACCGTCTCCCAGAACTCACCCAAACTCAAGTCTATCGAGTCAGTGATGCCATCCAACCATCTTATCCTCTGTCATCCCCTTCCCCTTCTTGCCTTCAATCCTTCCCAGCATCAGGGGCTTTTCCAACGAGGCAGCTCTTTACATTAGAAGGCCAAGGCGTTGGAGCTTCAGCTTCAGCATCAGTCCTTCCAGTGAATATTCACGACGGATTTCCTTTAGGATTGACTGATTGGATCTCCTTGCAGTCCAAGGGACTCTCAAGAGTCTTCTCCAACACCACAGTTCAAAAGCATCAATTCTTCGGTGCTCAGCCTTCTTTATAGTCCAACTCTCACATCCATACATGACCACAGGAAAAACCACAGCCTTGACTATGCAGACCTTTGCTGGCAAAGTAATGTCTCTGCTTTTTAATATGCTATCTAGGTTTGTCATAGCTTTTCTTCCAAGGAGAAAGCATCTTTTAATTTCGTGGCTGCAGTCACTATCTGCAGTGGTTCTGGAGCCCCCCAAAAGTAAAGTCTGTCACTGTTTCCATTGTTTCCCCATCTATTTGCCATGAAGTGATGGGACTGGATGCCATGATCTTAGTGTTTTGAATGTTGAGCTTGAAGCCAACTTTTCACGCTCCTTTTTCACTTTCAGCAAGAGGCTCTTTAGTTCTTCACTTTCTGTCATAAGGGTGGTGTCATCTGCATATCTGAGGTTACCGATATTTCTTCCAGCAATCTTGATTCCAGCTTGTGCTTCATCCAGCCCAGCATTTCACATGATGTACTCGGCATATAAGTTAAATAACCAGAGTGACAATATATGGTTTTGACATACTGCTTTCCCAATTTGGAACCAGTCTGTTATTCCATGTCTGGTTCTAACTGTTGCTTCCTGACCTGACAGGTTTCTTGGGAAGCAGATAAGGTGGTCTGGTATTCCCAACTCTTTCAGATTTTTCCAGTTTGTTGTGATCCACACAAAGGTTTTAGCATACACAATGAAGCAGAAATAGATGTTTTTCTGGAATTCCCTTGATTTTTGTATGATCCAACAGATGTTGGCAATTTGACCTTTGGTTCCTCTGCCTTTTCTAAAGCCAGCTTGAACATTTGGAAGTTGTTCACGTATTGCTGAAGCCTGGCTTGGAGAATTTTGAGCATTACTTTACTAGCATGTGAGATGAGTGCAATTGTGCGGTAGTTTGAGCATTCTTTGGTATTGCTTTTCTTTGGGATTGGAATGAAAACTGATCTTTTCCAGTCCTGTCGCTGAGATTTCCCCAATTTGCTGGCATATTGAGTGAAGCATTTTCACAGCATCATCTTTTAGGATTTGAAATAGCTTTGTGGAATTCCATCACCTCTACTAGCTTTGTTTGTAGTGATTCTTCCTAAGGCCCACTTGACTTTGCACTCCAAGATGTCTGGCTCTAGGTGAGTGATCACACCATTGTGATTATCTGGGTCATGAAGATCTTTTTTGTATAGTTCTTCTCTGTATTGTTGCCACCTCTTCTTAATATCTTCTGCTTCTGTTAGGTCCATAGCATTTCTGTCCTTTATTGAGCCCATCTTTGCATGAAATGTTCGTTTGGTATCTCTAATTTTCTTGAAGAGATCTCTAGTCTTTCCCATTCTATTGTTTTCCTCTATTTCTTTGCATTGTTCACTGAGGAAGGCTTCCTTTTCTCTCCTTGCTATTCTTAGGAACTCTGCATTCAACTATGTGTATCCTTACCTTTCTCCTTTGCCTTTTGCTTCTCTCTTCTCGGGTATTTGTGAGGCCTCCTCAGACAGCCATTTTGCCTTTTTGCATTTCTTTTTCTTGGGGATGGTCTTGATCCTTGTCTCCTGTACAATGTCACAAACTTCCTTTCATAGTTCTTCAGGCACCCTGTCTATCAGATCTAATCTGTTGAATCTGCAAAACATGGTCAAACAGGAGAAGACAAGAGTGAGCACTGAGAGGGCATCCGTACCATGGAATAAAACTCACCGAAGAAGAGAGATGAGCTACTGATACAGGCAGGAACTGGAGGGGTCTCCAGGCCACTATGCTTAGTGAAAAGGTCAACCTCAAAGGGTTACACAACTGTCAGATGTCGTCTACATCACACTTTTGAAGTGACAAAATCACAGAGATAAAGGATAGATTAGTAGTTTTCAGGCTTTGGGAGGAGGAAAGGAAGGGAGATGCCATGGAAATAAAAGATTAGCCTGAGGGATCTCAGTGATGGAATTATTTACATCTCATCAGAGGTGATGGTCACAAAGCCACACATGTGCTAAAGCTGTATACAAGCACACACACACAAATGAGCAAAATCACAAAACTCGTGAAATCTGAAATGGTCGATGGTTCCATCCATGTCATTTTCTGGTTGTGAAATTGTGCTATAATTATGCAATATTTTATCAATGGGTGAAACTGGGAGAAGGCTCCATTATTCATTAAATCTGCACACAAATTATCTCAAAAATAAAATTTAGAAAAAAATAATTCAGCAAACTAGTAATTGAAGAGACTTCCTCAATCTGATAAAGATCTTCTACAAAAATCTCAGCTAACCACATATCTTATGGTGAGAACTGAATGCTTTTCCCCAGAGCTCAAGAGCAAGGCCATGCCTGCTCTCACTGTTCTCTTTTCCTTCCTTTTTTGACAAATAAAAATTGTGTATCTTAAGGTGTACAACGTGATGTTTTTATATATGTATATATTGTGAAATGATTAGCACAAACTAGTTAACATATCCAACACCTCTCATGGTTACCTTTTTTAAAAGTCTACACTGAAATCAAAGTTCTTCAAGAGGTAAGAAAAAAAATACCTAAGGCATAAGGGAGCGATTGAGGGCAGAAGGAGAAGGGGATGACAGAGGATGAGATGGCTGGATGGCATCACTGACTCGATGGACGTGAGTCCGAGTGAACCCCGGGAGTTGGTGATGAACAGGGAGGCCTGGCGTGCTGCGATTCATGGAGTCGCAAAGAGTCGGACACGACTGAGCGACNGGGCAGAAGGAGAAGGGGATGACAGAGGATGAGATGGCTGGATGGCATCACTGACTCGATGGACGTGAGTCCGAGTGAACCCTGGGAGTTGGTGATGAACAGGGAGGCCTGGCGTGCTGCGATTCATGGAGTCGCAAAGAGTCGGACACGACTGAGCGACTGAACTGAAGGCATCCAGATTGGAAGAAAAGACGTACAGTCATACTTATGTGCTGGTGGCACTTACAAAATCCTATAGAGTCTGTAAAAAGCTCCTAGAACTAATACATGAAATTATCATGGTTGCAGGATGTAAGGCCAATAACAAAAATCGAATTATTTCTATACCAACACTTAAAATTACAAAATAAAGTGTTTTAGTTAGTATTACAAGAACAGCATGAAATATGAACTACATAAGGGAATTTTCTTATCAAAATGTGTGAGACCTATATGTTAAAATCTACAAAATGATCTTGAGCGTGTTTTTAAAGATCTAAATAAACAGAGAAATATTGTGTGCCTGGCTCTGAGGACTCCATATTATTAAGACAATTTTCTCCAAATTTATCCACAGATCCAATGTAATCCTAATCAAAATCCAAGGAGAATTTTTTTGTAGCAATTAAACTCAATTCTAAAGTTCATGTAGAAATGCAAAGGGCCTAGAAGAGCCCAAACAACCTGCAAAAATGACAGCAGGGTTTCAGGTGTAATATTTCCCGATTTCAGGACCTATCGAGACAGAGCACCCAACATAGTGTGCTGTCGGCATAAAGACGAATCGATCAATGGATCAGCATCCAGGGCCCCAAAACAGCCCCATGCATTTACGAACAGGTTCAACAGAGCTGCAAAGAAATGTAGCAGAGAATGGGTAATCTTTCCAACAAATGATGCTGAAGTGATCATCCATATTTCAAAACGACCTTAAACCCATACCTTGTATCATATACAAAAAATATCTTAAATGAATCACAGACATAAATATAAACATTAAACTATGGTATTTCTGGGCTTCCCTGATAGCTCAGCTGGTAAAGAATCTGCCTGCAATGCCGGAAACCTGGGTTTGATCCCTGGATTGGGAAGATCCCCTGGAGGAGGGCATGGCACCCCACTCCAGTATTCTTGCCTGAAGAATCCCATGGACAGAGGAGCTGGCGTGCTGCAGTCCATGGGGTGGCAAAGACTCGAATATGACTGAGTGACTAAGCACAGCACGTTGTAGAGAAAACAGGAGAAAACCTCAGTGACTAAGTTTGGCAAAGGCTGCTTGACATGACCACAAAAAGCGGTCCATACAAAATACTGATCAATTGTATTTTATCAAAATTAAGAACTTCTGTCCTTCCAAATGCACTGTTAAGAGAACTAAGAGACAAATCATGGGAGAAAATGTTTGCATATTTAAAAAGTACTTATACCTAAAACACACAAAGAACCCTCAAAAGTCATTAATAACAACCAAACCCATTAAAATGAGCAAAATATTTCAACAGATATCTTACGAAAGAAGACACATAGATGGCAAACAAGCATATGAAAAATACTCAACATCATTAGACATTTGTGAAACGTGANAACAGGTTCAACAGAGCTGCAAAGAAATGTAGCAGAGAATGGGTAATCTTTTCAACAAATGATGCTGAAGTGATCATCCATATTTTAAAACGACCTTAAACCCATACCTTGTATCATATACAAAAAATATCTTAAATGAATCACAGACATAAATATAAACATTAAACTATGGTATTTCTGGGCTTCCCTGATAGCTCAGCTGGTAAAGAATCTGCCTGCAATGCCGGAAACCTGGGTTTGATCCCTGGATTGGGAAGATCCCCTGGAGGAGGGCATGGCACCCCACTCCAGTATTCTTGCCTGAAGAATCCCATGGACAGAGGAGCTGGCGTGCTGCAGTCCATGGGGTGGCAAAGACTCGAATATGACTGAGTGACTAAGCACAGCACGTTGTAGAGAAAACAGGAGAAAACCTCAGTGACTAAGTTTGGCAAAGGCTGCTTGACATGACCACAAAAAGCGGTCCATACAAAATACTGATCAATTGTATTTTATCAAAATTAAGAACTTCTGTCCTTCCAAATGCACTGTTAAGAGAACTAAAAGACAAATCATGGGAGAAAATGTTTGCATATTTAAAAAGTACTTATACCTAAAACACACAAAGAACCCTCAAAAGTCATTAATAACAACCAAACCCATTAAAATGAGCAAAATATTTCAACAGATATCTTACGAAAGAAGACACATAGATGGCAAACAAGCATATGAAAAATACTCAACATCATTAGACATTTGTGAAACGTGAAGTAAAATCACAAGGAGGCCACTAGACACCTATTAGAATCTCTGAAATTAAAAACATACCAAGTGTTCTTAGACACTGTCGTCTGTGCTATAAATTGGGCACCCACTCTGGGGCTGCTATGGGGTGTTCTTAAAAAGCTAAACACTCTGCTACACGATGCACCCATTCTACTTCTAGGCATTTATTCAAGAAAAACGAAAGCATGTGTCTATACACAGACTTCTCCGGAAACGTTCCCAGAGGCTTCATTTGTAACAACCCAATACTGAGAAACACCCAAATGTCCATCAACAAGAGAGTGAGTGAGTGAGCTGTGTTATGTCTATAATGGAGCATACCCAGAAAGAAGTAGAAGCTAGCTACGGACATACATGGAGATGTGAACAAATCTCAGAAATAATTATGCTGTGAAAGGAGCCAGCAAGCATGCATGCTAAATGGCTCCATTTATATAAAATCTGGACGTTGCACACTAATCTACACGGATAGGAGAGAGGTCAGTAGCTGTCAGAGGAGCGGGGCCAGAGAAGGTAAGAGGGAGGGGTCACTGAGCTTTGCAAGGAAACTCTTCTTGGTGATGGATATGTTCATCGTCTTGATTGTGGGGATGGTTTCACAGACATATCATACTGTATTTTTAAATATGTGGGGTTTATTAAATAAATCACTATTTCCTTAATAAGGAAAAATTAATAAATAGAACGAAATATAAATTACTTAGGTAACTATAACCCCAAAGCAGAATAGGGAATTTATCATCCTTAAAAAGAATACCCCTAATGTAAAAATATTAACAATTTGCAATAGTACAATACAGCCAAACTTCCAGAATATGGAATGAAACAATTGGAGAGTGAGACGCAGTGAGTAAAAAATTACTTATTTTCTCATCTTGAGTGATAATATGTAGTAATTTATTTCTATTGTTGATGGAGTGAACAAAATGTTTAAGAATTTTACTAAAAAAATTTAATGATTAATTTAAGGTTAACTTTATAAATGCAGAACTAAAAAGACGCTCTTCCAAAAAATAAATAATAAGACATAGGCCATATTACAAAAATAGAAACCAAAAGAAAATCAACAAAGTATAACATAACCAACATTAAAAAAAAAAGAAAACAATTCCAAAACCCAAACATTGGCAGTGAACAATAAGTTCACATTTATAAACAAAAGAAAATACTTTTAGATATTTTCAAATTAAATTATTTTTAAACTGTTAAAAAAAACAAATCCAAAATATAGAACCTCCAATAGGGGGAAGTGAGGATAGGTAAAAACACATGTCCCCCGGAAAGTGAGGATGGGAAATAAGGCATGTACTCAGAAGTGGGGGTGGGAAGAGGACACGTACCCCCAGAACATGACGGTGCACCTCTCCACTTGTTGGCCCGGAAAGCAGCTCCCAACAGACCACTGAGCTGGTCAAACAACAACTGTTTATCGTGATTCCACTCATGTAAAAGTATTGGCAACGTGTCAACAGTCACAAAGGAATACCTGAAAAATGCTGATCTGAGTGTTGACAAAGGCCGTTCTTAAGCTACTGGGACTCTGGGGACTTTTAACAATGAACCTTTATCACTTTACAATGAAACAATAAAGCTATTTTTGCAGCATTTGTCTTCAAATTAGAAATTCATGTTATTAAGTATGTGCTACGTGCATTATAGTATACAACTTTCTTTGACTATAACTTGACGGAACTATTAAAATTTAACGTATACACATGCATGGGCCAGGGATCTGACCTTACACCATGAAGATATAAATACGCTGTGAGAGGGACAGCCGCTGCACCGTTTTCCAGTCAACCACCACGAGTTTATTGTATTTTATGACAGTTTCCCAGCTATAAAGTGTCTTGGGAGATGCCTCTTCCTAATCGCACAAAGTCACCCATTGAGCTAGGAGAGTACAAAGATTTTGCAAGATTGGAGGAGTGGGAGGAAGAGTAAAAATAACAAGAAGAGACTCAAGACTTAATTATCGAATATTCGTATCTTAGAGTATGTGAACTAATTTTTGAAAAATAAGATCTATTTTGATTAATCTAGAGAGTTGCCCAGGATATACTGTAGGTGAGAGAAGTCCATTTATTAAATATTGAGTGACAGAAACAAATGAAAATAATAAGTCCTCACTTTTGCTTTTGTTTTTTACTAAATAAAATATCCTGTACATTTTTATGTGAGTTTTATGACCACTAAGAAAAATGTAGAGACATATTAATATCAGTTAACAAAATATTAACATCAGTTACCAGGTCGTATGAATCTGGGGGGCAAGATAGGTATTAGTAGCTATTAATTTACACATCTTTATATATAAACTGTTACAAATATTAGTCTTTATCATCAAAAATATACTATTTAAGAGCAGATTGCAACTCTGCGAGGCAATGATCTTTAAAGTTCTCTTCAGAATGCTCACTCCTTCCTTTTTCCCAGTTTCTCATTTTCTAGCCTTCAGCGCACCTCACAGTTAATTCCTTTGTCCATTCATCCCTCCATCCCTCTGCCTTCTGTCTGTCCTTTCAGCCATCAGACAAGCACTCTGCCAGGAGCTGGGGGCTCGGAGCCCACGGCGGAGCAGCTGGAGGCCTCACTGCATGGCATGGTGGTCAGGAGCAAACAGAGGTGCCCACCGCGCTGTAGCTAATCAGCGCTCACCGGTGCTCGCTGAAGGGCCCACTCAGCCCCTTGCTAGTCACTGAAAGGCCAGTGGGAAGAATGAGTGGAGACTGTAGACCGAGTGACCTTGAGGGCAGGCTTGCCTGTTTGGAGACGTAAGAAATGCTTCTCAGGGAGAGCTCGGGCACCAGCTGCGCTATAATTAACTGCGGGGTGGTGGAAAGTCATCTGTTACTGTCTCGGTCACGCAGAGCCTGCATTTTTAAGCACCTGGGAAGATGTTTCACACAATCAGTGTTTAAGAACCGCTTTCTATAGGCTCTGCCAAAGCCCAGGCAGAGGCAGACATTACAAAGCCCTGAGCGAAAGCTTCCGAAAACCCTGCAGGCACGCAATCCCCGGGGCAGAGGGAACCAGCAGAGGAGAATTAAGAGCAGGGGGAGTCACTGCGCGGAGGTAGGCCACAAAACCTGCTCTTCCCAGGGCGCTTACACAGGCCAGGAACTTTGGAGCTGGGCATTCTGTGCAACGCACCCAGAGGAGGAGAGAAACATGCAGGGCAGGTGCCTGAGCTTCGCTCTCCTGGAGAAGCACAGTGTTTTGAGTTTTGAGAGGCCAGTGCATGATGGGCAGCGAGGAAACCAGCGCTGCAGGTTGTGAAGGTACCGTCACCATCAACTCACTTGGGAAAGCATCGAGAAGCTGCTCAGAGAAGCACACGCTGTCCTCCTGAGACGTGAAGGTCCAAGCCCCTGACTCCAAGAGGTAGGACAGCAGCCTTGAAGCCCCCAGCTTTTGCACTGAAGAGCTGGACCACCAGGAGAAGTCTCGCTTTTTGTATAAGAGTGAGAGGGGAGATAGGGTTCTCAAGGCAGGGAAGACACCGGGCAGCAAGAGCAGGTGAGCCCTGGGAACCTGCGGTCACCCCCACACACATGGAGCTTGGGGGCGGCTCAGGCCCCATCCGCTGCACAGAAGCTGCAAATCATACCCTGCTGTTTCTGAGTCCAGCCAGTGGCGAACGCTCCCTCTGGCAAATGATGTGATATGAGAGGCATTTCCGTGCCCCTCCTGTCCTCCCACCCTGCACCGAGCCCCAGTGCTCCACAAGGGACAGGGGAATCACATAGCAAGCAGGACGCAGATGTAACCATGATGCCAAACACACAGGCTAAGAAGAGGCTTCTGCTCATCCCCCTGGACGCGTGAGCCCCAGGATATTTGTGATCTAATGTAACAGGAGAGAGTCCCAAGAATGGCTAGTATTGGGTTTCTTGCTAACCCTGTTAGTGAGGAGAATAGATGCTCGAAGCCAGATGTAATTTGATTTAGAAAAATAAAGAAATACGATGCTTCTGGCACCTGAATGTGGAAGGGCAATTCATAACTTACACCAGCCTCTTATTAATTCATCTGTCCACGTGTAAACGATTTTAGATCACCTTGACTTTGCTGCTGAAAGCTGCGTTTGCCTTATCGTTCAATATCCAGCATATTTGAGGCACTTTTGCAGGAGCTAAAGTTTATATAAATATTATGTCTTAAGGTCTTATCAAAAATCAATTTTCCAGTATTTGTGTTTTAGATTTCTTACACCTTTTGCGGGTAGAGCAGGGAAGAGTGGGGTGAGTTCTCAGCGAGAAAATTTTAAAAGTGGCTCCCAAGAGAGTGAGGAGCTGAAAAAAAAAAAAAAAAAAAAAAGCAAGCCTTGATTGTGTTTGCAGCAGCCTGAAGCAATTTAAGAAAGTAAGGTTAGAGGGCTTGCCAAAGATACAGGCATGGAAATTATTTCCTTTTCCAATGCAGATAGATGAAAATAAGAAAACTAATCCTAAGAGGGAATTCATACAAATAGAAATGTCACAGCACTCCCACCAAACGTACATTTAATTTTTCCCTGTAAACATAGATTTAATATGTGTATAGAAATATGTATATATATTGATACATACATATATTTATATTTACTAGAACAAATTGTAAATGTATGGGAATGCTAAAACTATATCTATTTTAATTGGTACAAAATCCAAAAGAGACTAGAGAAATACAAACGTCTTTTCTCTCCTGCCTTTCGGCCTTCCAGTCATCATTCCCCAAGGAGTATATGTTACTGATTTCATCTCTCTCTTTGCAGAAATATCCTATGGACATCTACAAATATACACATCTAAATACATTTTAATGTAACATTTCACTGCCCACATTACTCTGCACTTCTTTATTTTTTCTTATTAGAATTTTTTATTGTTAGGATGAACCATATCTTATTGAACCAGGCCTTGCTGGACATCAAAATGCCTCCAATACAAGCTGTGCTGAAATAAATACTGATGATGAATTTCAAAGGCCCTTTCATATTAGAGAAGTCAGGCCCTGCCTAAGGTATTTAAGGGTTCATTTTATCTATTTATGGGTTAGTTTTCTGGGTTTAGTTGGCTCATGGTAAAATGTCTGAGAAGACTGCTCAGGACTTCCTTGACAGCAGAATCCTGGCCTCTCCAGAGCTCGTACTCTTTCTCCGTGCTGTCAGGATACATTCATTACTCAAGACTTCTTGGAAGGGAGTCCTATTAGTTAATAGAGGAAAGATGCTCCATCTTCTTTTCTTTTTCACAAGTGGTTTAGAAAAAAGAGAAGAAAATTGAAGAAGTGGAAAACATACATCAAGATGAGGCTAAATTCAGAATAACTTCAGAACCTGAAGAAGGAATCTGAGAAGCAAGCTGAGAGCCCAGACCACCAAGGTGGTCCGAAACCTGAGTGAGTGTCAGAGAGGAGGAGTGAACTTGTAGAAAATTCTCAAGACATTTCCTTTCCCAATAAAACCTCACATAACAAAGCTGTTTTGACAGGGCTGAGGTTTCTGTGAAGTTATACGGAAGGCTTTGCTTCGCAGGTGCCAGAGGCCCCCAAGACAAGTCTGGTGGGGTTCTCAGGGCATTTCGTCTGTGGCTCAGGCTGACATAGTTGGAGGACAGGAGAGGAAGCTGGAGAGGCCTTGCCCTGGGAACACCTTCTGCAAACAAGTGAGCCCACCCAGGCCCATTCTCTCTCAGAACAAGGCCGCAAGGGTACAATGAGGCTATGGAGGGGGGAGAAACAAAGGAAAGGCACTTTGTAACCGTTACCTCATTTAATTCCTGCAGAGGGAGGGAGAGGGCATTGTTCCATTATATTCACCACATGCCAGAAAAATTGGAGAATGGTGAAAGAGAGAGAGAGAGAATCACCCCCTCATCCCCCAATGAAAATAGTTATTATTACCATTTTGGCATTTTTTCCACCCTGACATTTTAACATATTTATTGTTTTTTATATAATTATAGTCAATGTAGTATAACTTTATACCCTTCTTCTTAATTTTTCACTAACCATTATAGCCCATAAATTTTCCATGTTGTCAAATTCTACAAAATCACCACCTTCCGAAATATTAACCAATTATTTCAATATCTTCAGCTTTTTTTAAAAAACATTCTCTCCTTGTGGAGCATTTGCATTGCTCAAGGGATTTTATTTCTGCATTATTTTAAATAATACTACAATTTCACATTGTTTCAGTAAGATAAATCCCCCTGATGGACAGGAGAGGGAAAGGGAAGGGAAAGAGAAGTGGGTAGACAACCATTCTGAGATGCCCTCAGGAACTTGCAAATAAGATTTCCTTTGAGAGTTCCTTTATAATAGCCAACCCACAGCTGGTGAGTACAGAAATTTGAGATGCAACCCTGAAGGGATAGAGGCAGAAAAGAATGAACAGTATTAAAGGTATCAGCATAGCTAAAGAATATGACCATCAGAAGAGGAAGTAGAGGTGGGTTGGCCAGAGAAACCCAGAAAAAAGTGAGCAGACAAGTAGGAGTGTTGGGATGCTCGTGGTGAGTGTGATGCAAAGAGTTGGGGGTCCTGGTTTACTCCTATTTTCTCAATATTACTATTAACACTTCCCGCTTGCCTCTATTCCACTCGCAAAATTATCTTGTTTTGGAAAAGAAGTTACAATGTCACCACCTACAGAAGGTTTAACAATGACAAGACCTCTTGCTTCTAGTGGGACCAGACAGATGAACTCTAATTTGATCAAAACAGTTGGGATAGATCCTTTTCAATCTTTTATGCTGGAAAAAGGAAAAGCCCGTCTAAGAGGCATGTTTGAAAAATGGTTGCAAAGACTGGGTGCTGGGACACCCACAGGAGCTGGAAGGAGAGATTCTGAAATGACCATGAGTCCCAGGAAGTGGGAGCACCCCTAAGCTTCCTCTTGCTGGGCTGAGCCCAGAGTTGCCTTGTGGTTATGGCGCCTATGAACTGAAAGAGCAGCTCCTCTCCTCTGGAGAGACAGAGAAGTCACCCAACTGTGTTCTGGGCTGCTCTCGTGATCCAAGCGTCCAAAGGGCGAGCCAACATGGCAGTGGCTTTCTGGCCAGTGCTGGGCAGGAGGGTTCGAGCAGGTCTAATGACTTCCTGGGAAAACAAAGACGCGTGATGCCATCTGTGTGCAGTAATTCTTATTTCCGTGTGGTTCAGCCGCCTGAGTATTGAACTCTGGACCTGGGTCCAGTTTCTCCTTGCTCTGATTGCACACTCACCATTTAGCATCCTGTGGGACAAAGATAGCCTTAACAGGTCCATGTTGTGCCACAAATTTAAAAATTGTTCTAGATCTCATACTTTGGTTTTATGGATTTCGACAACTCAAGCCAGCATTCAGAGGTTTGACAAGCTCTGAAACAATAAAAATCACTGAGTTTATGAGCCCACAGAATGAAGGGCCGACCCTTCCTCCAAATATTTGACGAAGCTTTTCTTTTCATCAGCTTTTGTTGTTCTGTATTAACTTTTATATTAATATGAACTTTCCTTTGATATGGTTGTTTTCAGATTAATTGCTCTTTCTCGCTAACTTCTAATAGTTTATTCTTTTTTGTTTTGTTTTAATATAAATTTATTTATTTTAATTGGAGGTTAATTACTTTACAATATTGTATTGGTTTTGCCATATATCACCATGAATCCACCACAGGTATACACGTGTTCCCCATCCTGAACACCCCTCCCTCCTCCCTCCGAGTACCATCCTTCTGGGTCATCCCAGTGCACCAGCCCCAAGCATCCTGTATCATGCATCGAACCTGGACTGGCGATTCATTTCATATGTGATAACAGTTTATTCTTATGTGATTTGTAAAATAATACATATATTTGTGTTGCTTTGTACATATCATATAGTCATTTATATATAGATGTATATGTAAGAAATATATATGGTAGTCTCTTTGTTTCTCTCTCTCTCTCTATGTGTATATATATATAATCTCAAGATTTTTAAATTATTTTTGTTTCATTGACTTGTTTGTTCATGAACAAAAGTCAAATTGTTTTAAGCACTGTAACTTTATAAAATAACCACAAGACTAACTATAGTAACTACAAGATTAATCATTTTATTTTTTTTTTAATCAATGATTTATTTTAAACATATTAATAACTCTAGAATTTGTTTATTTTCCTAAAGCAGCTATGAGGATGTCGAAACAACTTATATTAAATTTGTTCATTAATTTGGGAACAATTATGTTTTCATATTTTCTTATCCAGGAGCATGATATTTGTTAAAATCTATATTATTATTTTATATGTCAATAAAGACAAATCTAGACAGTGTATTAAAAAGCAGAGACATCACTTTGCTTATAACATAACCACAAGACTAACTATAGTAACTACAAGATTAATCATTTTATTTTTTTTTTAATCAATGATTTATTTTAAACATATTAATAACTCTAGAATTTGTTTATTTTCCTAAAGCAGCTATGAGGATGTCGAAACAACTTATATTAAATTTGTTCATTAATTTGGGAACAATTATGTTTTCATATTTTCTTATCCAGGAGCATGATATTTGTTAAAATCTATATTATTATTTTATATGTCAATAAAGACAAATCTAGACAGTGTATTAAAAAGCAGAGACATCACTTTGCCAACAAAGGTCCATATAGTCAAAGCTATGGTTTTTCCTGTAGTCATGTATGGATGTGAGAGTTGGACCATAAAGAAAGCTGAATGCTGAAGAATTTATGCTTTTCAACTGTGGTGCTGGAAAAGACTCTTTAGAGTCTCCTGGACAGCAAGGAGATCAAACCAGTCAATCCTAAAGGAAATTAGTTCTGAATATTCATTGAAAGGATTGATGTTGAAGCTGAAGCTCCAATAATTTGGCCACCTGATGCAAAAAGCTGACTCACTGGAAAAGACCCTGATGCTGGGAAAGATTGAGGGCAAGAAAAGAAGGAGGCAACAGAGCATGAGATGGTTGGACAGCATCACTGACTCAGTGCGCATGCATTTGAGCAAACTCCGGGAGATAGCGAAGGACAGGGAAGCCCGGCGCGCTGCAGTCCACGGGGTCGCAAAGAGCTGGACACAATTATCGGCGGAACAGCAACGAAAGACCTCTGTATCGCGATCACATCCGTTTCCTTTAAAAATACGACCAGGAGCTTTACGGTAATGGTTACTATTCTTTATCTTTTCACTAAATGTGCTTATTGCTGAAGAGAGATGCATTCTAACCACCATCTCATGTAAGACAAAATTAGGGCCGAGGGAGATTTAAAAACTGCTCCCAAGATGTAGTAAGCAATCAAGCGGGAGGGCAGAAGTGGGAAGCAGGTGAGATGACTTCTGACTCCCTAATTAGCTGCTGTGATTGCTTCGTGCTGCTCCCACAGCTGCAGGCCGTGGCTGCTGCAGGGCGTGCAGGAGCGGCGGGCCTGGGCCCGGTCCCTCCAGCCGATGCCCTCCACGGGGCCCGGTCCCTCCAGCCGATGCCCTCCACGGGGCCCGGTCCCTCCAGCCGAAGCCTCCGCGCTCAGCTTCCGTCGGGACCTCCGGGCCTCCAGGGCTTCGTCTAGACTGGCTTCGCCTCTCCTTCCGGTCACACTTCCATCTCCAGTCCTTTCCAAAGTTCCCTCCTGTTTTGAGTAGAGTTACCACTGCCTTCTTCAGTAGGAAATATTCGCTCATCCTCTTCGTGACCATTCCAGCAGCCAGGTTAATGAGTAGCTTGTTGGGCACATAAGGATCAACACCGAAAGCAAGATCAGATCCCAGGACGTCAGAGCGGCTGGACGGCAGCCTCCGAACGGCGCTCCTCGCCGGCCGAGGGCCCGCCGCGCCTCTGGAGGGGCCAAGATGCCAGGCGCTGGAGCTCTGAGGCTGGCTGGCACGGGGGTGGGATTGGGCCGCACCTTGTTTTGCGTCCCCCGGGCGGCGTGCGGCGTGCGGCGTGCACCGCGCGGAGGAGGGCATGCCTTTCCTCAGCCACGCCGCGCGGCTGCGGTTCCTGTTCTTAAGTAAGCACCGATCTCCACCAAGTCCCAGATCGCGTTTCCGCTCAGCCACAGGTTTTCGGTCTGTTGCCCCGCTGAGGAACACTGACACATCATAATTATACCAAAGAGGATGAGAGATTAGACAGCAGAGGATGAGACGGTCAGCGAGCATCACCAACTCAGCGGACACGGTCTTGAGCAAACTCCAGGAGACAGTGGAGGCCGGAGGAGCCTGGCGCGCTGCAGCCCATCAGCTCACAGAGTCAGACAGACGAGCGACTCAGCAGCTATCCCACACTTACGAGGCTCTTCTAGTTTGGGGAGAGGGCTTCCTTGGAGTTCAGAAAGTGTGAGTCACTCAGTTGTGTCCAGCTCTTTTTTGACCCCATGGACTGTAGCCCGCCAGGCTCCTCTGTCCATGGGACTCTCTAGGCAAGAATCCTGGGGTGGATTGCCATGCCCTCCTCCAGGGCATCTTCCCCGCCCAGGGGCAGAACCCGTGTCTCTTCTGTCTCCTGTACTGGCAGGTCGGATCTTCACCACACCACCTGGGAAGCCCTGCTCTTCTCTCTTAGGAAGGATCAGTGACTGAGCAAGCCAAACCCTGAATTATCAGAGAAAGACATTCTCACCTAATTCTTCCACTGGCTTTCTTTATAATTCATCTTAAGTCACCTTTCCCCTAGGGAAGGCCTGCCACTTAGTTCTCAGAAATGGAAGTAGGCACTTTGTCATCTTCAGAATAAAGGACTCTATAAATATAAATGATAGGAAACTCTCATCTCTTACAGAGATGTTTTTTCAAAAGACCAAAGCATAAAAGGGTAAATAACAAAAACACCAATACTGTGAGGTCCAGGCATTATTTTTAGACTATTTCTCATGGTTCAAAAGAGACGTGCAAGATTGGAGAGGTGATCCTGGCTGCCGGTCATGTTCCATTTTGGTCCTCACCCCCCGGGAAGCGCTGAATCCTTAATTGTTTTGTTAAAAACATCCCTGAATGGATTTTGTTGTCAACTGCTCTTGATCTCTTAAAATTTCCTGCATTTGCTGCCGGCCGGCATTCCTGGCCTTGATAGAAATCCAGACAAAATTATTAACCTATGAGCTGTGGCTTTGTAATCAGCAACTCCAGCCACCCTGGCAACTGTTGCTGGCCAGCGCCCCAAGCAGCCTGGGTGGCAGGAAGTCAGGCTGCTCAGGGCAGCCCAGGGCCGGGCCAGTTGCCCGGGACCAGTCTCACCTCTTGGCCTTTCACTGCATGCTCCAGCTCAGAACAGCGATGATGCCCTAAAGTCAGAAGCCTGTAGAAAGGCCTTGCCGTAAACACGAAGGGAAACTGCGGAGCACGGTGTTAGAAACGCTGCCAGACGCTTTGTGCAGTTCAGCACAGCGGAGCGTAGAGATGGCGTAGAATGTGCTGCAAAGACTTGGCACCACACAGCCCCAGGTCTGAAACGGGGACCTTTGAAAATACAGAAGGATCAAATTATAATAACTGCAGCAGTTATTATAATTTCTGCAGCAGTCTAGTTGACTAACTTTTTAAAGAGTTAGAATGAGTGGTCCTTTTTGAGAGGAGGGCACTTAGTCTCAGGGTTTTGTTGCTTAACTGCTGAGCTGTGTCTGACTGTTTTGCAACTGCCACGGACTGTAGCCTGTTATGCTCCTCTGTCCATGGGATTTTCCAGGCAAGAATACAGGAGTGGGTTGCCATTTCCTTCTCCAGGAGATCTTTCTGACCAAGGATCGAATCCACGTCTCCCGCTTGGCAGGTGGATTCTTGTACCACTGAGCCACTCAGTAAGTCCCCCAATCTCAGGGTCCTCACTGAGGTCAGTACAGGCTTGACACTCAGTGACTGGTGAAGGAGAAGGGATAGAAGGAAGGAGTGGAGGAGGAAGGGGGAGCAGACAAATAGGCTATAGGAAACATGAAGACAAGGAGAAGTAGACCAGAATTCACTCAGCTGCAACCTCTCTGCCCCAGAGCCAGAGCACCGCCAGTGTCCAGCAGAGAGGATGACAAGTCACCACCAACACACCCCAGCCCAGCCCCAACCTCTCTGCCCCAGAGCCAGAGCACCGCCAGTGTCCAGCAGAGAGGATGACAAGTCACCACCAACACACCCCAGCCTTCCAGTCAGTCAAAGAGGCCTTCTTGCTGCAGAGACTAAAACTGGAGACCCCATGACTTGGCAAAGACTTAGACACTGACCTCCCTTAGCATTCAGCAACCCAAATAGTCTGTGCCAGTTACATTTTTTCCTTCATACATGGACTCCTTAGTTCCCAACAACTAACATCTAGGACTAAATTGGGACAAGGAGTTCTACTGTGAACACTGAATGAAGTTAGGTAAACTTCAGAGTGAGAAGACTTGTGTTTCTGTTTCCCTGGGTCCCCAAGCACGTCTTCAGCTGTCACACACTAAAACTATACCGTAAGGCTTTGCAGCAGTCAAGGACATGAAGGGAAAACAAGGCTCTATTCTCTCCCTTCCCTTTCAGTTTGTTGGCGGGTTACCAGTGTGGGGAGCAGAAGGGCCAGAATCGCAGTCACACCACCCATTTGCGGGGAACTCTGTCACCTCAAGTTTCTTTGCAAGTTGCAAAGATATTGGATCTAAGAAAGCAAAATACACACATTTAGTTCATCAAGGTGTAGTTTGACTGTAATTGCTGAAACAAAAGACGAGAGGAATACCGGTTTTCATGAAAGGCAGACATAAATACATCACATCAAAATTCACAACTTTCATTAACCTAAATACATGTGGTATGGTCTCCCATGAGAGGCCACACTGCTACACTTCTAATAGCTAGTTGTAACATTTCTAACAGCTAGTTGTGCAATTATCCCTGTCACAAGAGGAGTGTTAGATGTGACCTCTAACAAGGACACAACAGAAGTTGCCTCCATCTTGTGGAAATCAGAGTTGATAAAACTAACTCTAAAGTCAGACAAGAAGCAGGCTAATTAGTATGCCCTTGAACAACATTATTTTTTGTTTATTTATTTATTTTTTTTAGCTTCATCTCCCACTAGCCATTATAGCTAAAAAAAAATAACAGGTTAATTTTCATATCCATAGGTAGAAACACAGTTTTAGAAGCACATTTTACTTAAGGATATCAAATTATTGTACTCTGAAAACCTTCCCCAACCTTAAGAATTTTAAAGGTACAAGCACTATTGCCTCTGCTTCACAGAGAGGGAAATTGAGTCACAAAGGAACTCTGGCTTAGATGAGGTTAGCCGGTATTCATCTTAAAGAGTCAAAGTTAAACTTCAGAATCGCCAAGAACTCAAGCTCAACAATACTACAACCTTAAATGCAAAGGGACAAGCCCCAAGGTCAAGAATTGGAATTTCACTAGTTAAATATATGCTGGACATGCATGCGTTCAGAGTCAGGAGTTTGGAAAAACCTTATTTCAGAAAGTATGACCCCCCTCGATGGTGTAGCACATGTGAGAAGCAAAAAGTGCCTGTGGACAGATTTTGAAGGATTCTTCAGCCTCTTGTCTATCTAGAGTTAGGCATTCTGAAATGCAGTGCAAATTTCTCCATATTCTTATTGATAATATATGTTCACACTAATGTTAGACTTCTAATGACGCAGCCTATGTATACATAGTGTCAGGATATGTATTCATGCCAAACTTCTCCTTAAATAAAAGCTAAACCTTTACTTCCTTTATCAGTGATTCTTGCTCAGTATGACACTAGAATTAAGAGGTATTCAACATGAACAGGGTTGATCATTTTTATAGAATTTCAGCATTTGGTCATTTTTTAACATAAATCCAAAATCTGAAAATTACCATTTCAATTAACTGGACTTGTTCTTGTCCATGTTGGCAATGTTTTAAGTTGAAGACACTTTTTTGATCACACTGGGATAACATGTAGGTCTGCTCATGTGTTTTAACCAGTCACTAGCTCACAGTTTTATTATCTGGGCCACAATAGCTTTCAGAAAAAAGTACATTTTAGCCAAAATTTAATTCCCTTATCTCTAAAGGTCACTTTATCTTAAAAACAAAAAGCAGAAACATTTGTTACTGATTTTTTGAAAAAACATTTTAAAACTTCCCTATTAGGTATTATTTATAGTGTAATAAAATTCAGCACCTGGTAAGAACTCTCTGTGACACACTACGACTCTTGAGAAGCGTGCAGTTTACACACAACACTCTACACAAGCAATAGGGTGGCGGCTGGTCAACCACTGACCTTCCACTGCCAACTGCACATCGCCGCAGGCTTCGTAAAGGGAGGATGTAGCGCTCTTCTTCGTGAATTTAATAGATATACAGAATCATGTCACCTTAAAATGGGGAACGACCTTTAAAGTTATAAGTCCAAATTCCCACCTAAAACAGAAACATTGCCACTGCCCCCGCCCCGACATTGAAGCCCCTGCCGTGCAGCATCCCAGAGGCCTGCTCCAAGGCTGAGCACTTCCTTGGGCAGCAACAGAAAGGGAAAAGGAAGTAACCGATGTTGAATTCTTTGGACAGTGTGTACCCAGTGACTTGGCTACACAGCGCAGTGACTGCAGGGAAATCTGATTCTCTCCATTTCACAGAGACTCATGAGGTCCAGGGATGAAGTGAGCTGCCCTGTATCACACAGCTTTGAGTGAGAGGGCTGAAGTGAAACCCATGTTTGACAGACACCAAATTCCATGCTCTTTTTACCGTATTGCTTCTTGAATGAAGAAGTACAAAATTAAAATATGCCTTCTGTCAGTGTCCTCCACTGGCTCCAATTTGCCTTATGAGTCTAATCTTCATTCTATGCAAATTGTATGTATAACCCATATCATATATTGAAGCAGGCCCTTCTCTTCACCTGCAGTGCCTCCTGGATCAAACACGGTGGTTTCTGGTTCTACAATTGCCCTGTGGTCTTCCATACCCAGCCTTTTCCTCTGTTCCCACTGAGTCATTCTCCGTCTAGCACTCAGCGTGATTCATTATTTAATTATTATTAATTATGATGATTATTTATTTATAGTAACTACTTCAGATTGAAGAGTTTGTGGCGTAGGGCAGTTAATTCCTCACACAGAGGAGAGTACTTCATGTGAGCAACGGCAATCACCAAAACTTCCAGATCGAGCCCAGATCTGCTTTACTGTAGCTTCCAGCCCTCGGTCTCAGTTCTAACCCTCCTCTGTTCTTATTAACAGTTGTTCAGAGCATAAAGTTTCGTTGGAATCCTGCTTTAAAATCCTTCTGACTGGTAGCCTGGAAGACGAGGGAAGAGCAACACTTCACAGTGGCTATCTGACCTAACCCTTCCCCAGGAGAGGAAACAGAATGTGCATGAACACAGCTCTGTCTGCCGAGGTCCGAAAGTGCAAGCACAGAACTGAGAAGGAAGCAGGCTGTCCTTGCCGCTGTTTCCATGCTCCAGCCACTGTTCTGAGAAAATAAACTTTGAGGTAAGGCACCAAGTGAAGGCTGGCATAGCGTGGATTTCCCTCAGAGCGTTCCTCACCACTGCGTGGTATATCACAGGGCAGCCGGAACAGACCAGGAACATCTCAGGAAGGACTGTCTGGGATGAGTGCACATTTTTTGTGTATTGAAGAATTTGGTTTACATATTTCAGACAAGTTCAAGTCATACTCCACTCTCCTATCCTCCTAGCCTGTAATTTATAGAAACTTCAATGGCCCCACAGCACCTATGTATGAAGATGGGGCTGCATAGGCAGGATATTGTTGCCTACCAGCAACCACAGGACCCAGCCTCCACCGTGCCCTGTGGAACAGCCCTCCACGAACCTGAGTGGCCGTGGGGTGTTCTCCTCCTGCTACTGGATCAGCCTCGATCCTCTCCTCTCAACTTGGAGGCTGGTAAAGGAAGGGAGTCTATGGAAGTGGGAATGCTGAGGGTGTGGCCCTTGGGGAAGTCAGGGAAGGTCAGCCGAGTGCACAGAGCGGCAAGTCTCCAGGGGGGCCATCAGGCAATTGGCAGGCTCCAGGCAACGTTGGCCGAGCCTTCATCCTCTGTGATCACAGAGCACGTTCGCCTCACATGGCAAGCGCAGCTTCTTTTGTCCTCTTAGGCGGCTGAGCCTTTGGGAATGAAAATGCACAATAACAGGTTGCAAAGTCCTGAAGATTGTTTCTGTCAACAGCAGCTCTCTGCGTGAGCCGTGGTCCCCACTGCCTCTTCACAGTCTTTTAGATACAGACATAGGTAAGTAGTCGCCCTGCAATAAAAGGGCCGTGAAAGCAAAATAGGCCAAGCTAAAGCCATCACCAGCCGCCGCCCTCTCCTGAAAGACGCTTTAGGCTCCCAGTCCTTCAGAAGTCTCCAGAGAAGTCTGTGTACATGAGCCACGCTCCTCCTGTCCGTGGGGGGGGGAAGCACAGACGGCATTATTGAAAGCAAAAGCCGGCTCTCAGCAAGTCCCTGCTTCTTCCACAGTGGAGTCCTCCCCAGAAGGTGAGTGGGGGCCATGACCTTGAGGGCCAGCTCTAGTTCTCAGCCTGAAGATGTGAGCTTAGTGGCCAGCGGAGTAGCCTCTCCAGGCCTCACCTCTAGGCCACCCTGCAAACAGCATTCACTTCCCTGTGGGGCTGCACGCGTTTAGAATGCCCTAGAGCATTTCGCGCCTGGCAACACCAAGCCACCAAGTGGCTACTGGCCGGGCCATTGTCACTGCCAAGGGTTCCCTGAAGCCAGGAGCCCAGTGCTATCTGGGCTAGAAGGATGAGCTACTTTCTGGCTGCCTTGAGGACTATTGTCCAGAGGTACTAGGTCAGCACCTACAGGGGTGGAGTTTGAAATAAGAAGCAAGCTGAGGCCAAGCCTTTGGAAATGGATCTCAAAAACTTAACAGACAGACAGACATTTTCAAACCTTATTGTATGGCATGAAGATATGATAATGCAGATTTCAAGAGACTCTGCCTACCCCCCGAGACTGCTGTGGCACAGAAAACTGAGGAAACTGCATTTTAGCACACCTTGCCGGGCCCATGGACATATGTAGTCCGAGGAAAGATGTTGAGAGACACATTATAAAGCAAAAGAAGAATCCAAGGATGGCCTGAGGCCAAATGGTCACAGCCAGAGCACAGCACAGAAGTCTGAGAGAAGCTGCAGTCTGAGACGGCAGGACAGGAGGGAGAAGCAAGAAGTATGTGGGTTCAGCTCCTGGAACATCACTTACTTTTATTCTGGAAGCCCCTGGTTTGTTAGTCCAATCCTTGAAATATGAGTAGGTTGTAGGGAATGTCGGGGACTATGAAATCTTCCTTCATAGAAATAGACTCCTAATTTATAGAGTTGAGAGTCTACTCGAGAGTAAAAGGCTGGATTTATTGTGGCAAAATATGAAGGATGTAACATGATAGCTCTTAAAAATCTCCTTACATTATTTTCATGGCCCAGCTGGTAATTGCCTCCAGAGGTGAGGCCCCGTCCCCACCACGGGTCAGGGAGGAATTCCCTCCTGGAGGGGCTTAGAGGCCAGGCAGGGCTGAAGAGGGTGGAAGGGCAGAGCCGAACGCAGTAGCAGAGGCAGAAGACAGATGTGGGTGGGTCCACCTGAGGCTGGCCGAGGGATCAGGAAACAAGGAAGCCATGGGGACAGACAGAAGGTGCCGGGCAGGGCAGAAAGGAGTCAGGAACTCGCTCACTACAAACTCAGGAACCCCACTCCCCTTCCAGGCGACAATGCAGCCGCTCAGAGGATAACTGTGTTCACGCACAGCTTCCTCCCAGTGAACCAGGGACAATGAAGGGCCGCCGGATGAGTCAGCCTCACGCCCAGCTCGCCTTTTGTCTCCTGGACTTTGCTGAGACAGAAAGATGTAGCCAAATTAGGACACTGGAAGCACCTAAAGTCTTGGTAGCTCTGCTGGCTTGGAATCCAAAGCGTCCAGATTTTTTACCTAGTTTGTGATGCTCCATAAATCATTTTCTTCATCCATGAAGGACATTTATCAACACCATGGTGGCTTGTGTGTGGGACCACTAAATAGTGTCTACATAAAGCCAGAACCGGGCTATAAAAAGAAAGTTATTCTCTCAACTGGTTGTTGAGGAGAATGAGGCAGGTTTCCCACCATACTGGGAAGACCTCCGTTCGTCAGGCATCACGCAAGTGAATGCTGTGCGGCAGCTGTAGGAGGCGCGGCAAGCACAGCTCAGTGCACCGCGAGGCTGTAGCTCCTTGCTGCAAGACTCACCGGAGCTTCTCAAAGGAGCCACGCTCAGACTGAGATCTGGAGGGCAGCCGTGTGTGAGGGGCCAAAGAGCAGGGAAGCAGACAGAGCAACACGAGGGAGCCCAGAACACAGAGTGGCTGGGCCGAGAGCACAGGCATCCTGCTGTGAGAGCGCCCTCAAGAGAGAAGCAGAGACCCGGCTAGAGAGACCTTTGGGTCCAGTTAATGATTCTGCTCTTTTTTGTTATTGTGGAAAAGAAAAGAGGGGAAAAGGGATGCAAAACAGCTGAAGGGTTTAGACAGAGAAGTATCACGATGAGCTTTGAAGATCACACTGTCCAGATGCAGTTGTAGGAAACAGACGCAAGGAACAGGAGCAGATGCAAGAAATGTTTCAAGGCTACATTAGAGATGCGAGAAGGGGGCACTGCAGCTTGGACAAAGGTGCTGGAAAACCCCACGAACAGTTTGAAAAGGCAAAATGATAGGATACTGAAAGAGTAACTCCCCAGGCCAGTAGGTGCCCAATATGCTACTGGAGATCCGTGGAGAAATCACTCCAGGAAGAATGAAGGGATGGAGCCAAAGCAAAAACAATACCCAGCTGTGGATGTGCCTGGTGATAGAAGCAAGGTCCGATGCTGTAAAGAGCAATATTGCACAGGAACCTGGAATGTCAGGTCCATGAATCAAGGCAAATTGGAAGTGGTCAAACAAGAGATGGCAAGAGTGAACGTCGACATTCCAGGAATCAGCGAACTAAAATGGACTGGAATGGGTGAATTTAACTCAGATGACCATTATATCTACTACTGTGGGCAGGAATCCCTCAGAAGAAATGGAGTAGCCATCATGGTCAACAAAAGCATCCAAAATGCAGTACTTGGATGCACTCTAAAAAACGACAGAATGATCTCTGTTTGTTTCCAAGGCAAACCATTCAATATCACGGTAATCCAAGTCTATGCCCCAACCAGTAACGCTGAAGAAGCTGAAGTTGAACGGTTCTATGAAGACCTACAAGACCTTTTAGAACTAACACCCAAAAAAGATGTCCTTTTCATTATAGGGGACTGGAATGCAAAAGTAGGAAGTCAAGAAACACCTGGAGTAACAAGGAAATTTGGCCTTGGAATATGGAATGAAGCAGAGCAAAGGCTAATAGAGTTTTGCCAAGAAAACACACTGGTCATAGCAAACACCCTCTTCCAACAACACAA
>SJXO01005835.1:158695-171225 GCA_006408615.1 Connochaetes taurinus | reverse complement strand
AGATATGCAGATGACACCACCCTTATGGCAGAAAGTGAAGAGGAACTAAAAAGCCTCTTGATGAAAGTGAAAGAGGAGAGTGAAAAAGTCGGCTTAAAGCTCAACATTCAGAAAATGAAGATCATGGCATCTGGTCCCATCACTTCATGGGAAATAGATGGGGAGACAGTGGAAACAGTGTCAGACTTTATTTTTGGGGGCTCCCAAATCACGGCAGATGGTTACTGCAGCCATGAAATTAAAAGACGCTTACTCCTTGGAAGAAAAGTTATGACCAACCTAGATAGCATATTCAAAAGCAGGGACATTACTTTACCGACTAAGGTCCGTCTAGTCAAGGCTATGGTTTTTCCTGTGGTCATGTATGGATGTAAGAGTTGGACTGTGAAGAAGGCTGAGCACTGAAGAATTGATGCTTTTGAACTGTGATGTTGGAGAAGACCCTTGGGAGTCCTTTGGACTGCAAGGAGATCCAACCAGTCAATTCTGAAGGAGATCAGCCCTGGGATTTCTTTGGAAGGAATGATGCTAAAGCTGAAACTCCAGTACTTTGGCCACCTCATGCGAAGAGTTGACTTATTGGCAAAGACTTTGATGCTGGGAGGGATTGGGGGCAGGAGGAGAAGGGGACGACAGAGGGTGAGATGGCTGGATGGCATCACGGACTCGATGGACGTAAATCTGAGTGAACTCCGGGAGTTGGTGATGGACAGGGAGGCCTGGCGTGCTGCGATTCATGGGGTCGCAAAAGAGTCGGACACGACTGAGCGACTGAACTGAACTGAACCAAAAATACTGGTGAGATAGGAAGGAAACTAGAAGCGAGTGGGTCTTGGTTATACTGGGTTGGCCAAAAAGTCCATTAGGATTTTTCCATAACATCTTATGGGAAAACTCCAACAAACCTTTTGGCCAACCCCATATTTAGGTAGCTTGAAATAGAGAGAAAAGATAGCTAGATATTCCAAGAGCTGGATAATGCTACAGTCTTGTAAGAACTTGTAAGGAGGTCCAGAATGAGGAAGCAGGAGCCAAGGGGAATGGACAGCTGATCAACTTATGGTCATTGAGCTCATGCTAACTGAATTAAGAGATGACCATACAGAGTTGGAAAAGAGAGGCTTGGCGGGACTCACTAGTTATTTGGTCCACTATGAGGTGAAGGCACAAATACCTAGGAATTCAACAGGAAAGAGCAACACGTTCCCCACTTTCCACATCAGAGGCTAGGCTACCAGGAATTCAGTGCTGAGCACGGTAGTTGGCGGCTGGTTTCAATCCCCAACAGAATATCAGATGGAGAGGGTCCCCAGTCATTGTGACTTGCAGACCTGGTACAGGGGAGGACTTGGGGCAAGTACTTGCGGGGTCACCAGCATGTTAGGAAGACAGGGAAGTGGGCAGCAGGGAGCTGTCAGGAGAGGAGCACAGATGCACCCTAGAGTGTCTCTGCAGAGGACAGACAGCCTGGTCAGCACTTGGGATACAAGGGTTAGGGTGCAGAGTGAGGCTCCAAGACCCTCTGGGTGTGGAGGGCATAGTTTCCACAGGTTGGCAGGAACAGAAGCCAGATGGAAGAGACAGGGGACAGAAAGGAGAAGGCAGAAGAAGCAGAAGCTGGCATGGGACCATCTGAAGGAGCATGGGGCCAGGAGGGGGTGTGGCAACCATAGTAAAGAGTCTGAGGGTTCAGGAGAGTCTGAGGAGGGGAATTTTGCACTTGTCTTGGTTGTGGATTCCAAGGAAGGAAAATCTTACGGTTGTTTTGTACTGTTGTGTGTTTTTAATAAAGTGGAAAAAGAAAAAAAGACTGGGGTATGAGGAAAGAGGAATAGCCAATAAATATGTGGAAAAAAGAAAAAGATCAAGCATACTAGTTAGCCAAGACGCTAACTGAGACAATGAGACATTTTCCATCTCTAAGTATAATGAATATAGCCAGTTTCTCCAGGCAGAGCCCTGGGGATTTAAAATAGGATCAGCTCTCACAGGACAGCACTTTTTCTTCACACTGTCAGGCCTCCTGGTCCCCTTTCTCAGCACACCTGGATCATTCTCTGGGCCCCAGTGCACCTGGTCTTCTCGTTTCCCCTGTAGGGTGGCCATTTCCCCAGCCTGGGCTGCAGTTGCATTTGTGCAGTCATCTGCTATGGTGACCTCTGAAGGGCCCCCCAGGGTTCCAAGATGTTTGTCAGCACCCGCTCTCATGGCCAGGCAGGAAGACAAGCATCCCTTGATATACTGGTGATTGCCTCTAGTGACTCAAGAAGAAAAGAGACCAGTGGAGCCATATTCAAGGGGCAAAACCAAAGCAGAGTGAGCAGAGAGAGTTAGCGTTTGTGCATACAACTGGTAAGCAGCAGAACCAGGAGGTGACCCAGGCTGTCAGAATCCAAAACCCAACCCCATCCACCATACTCTCTTCCCTCTCTAAGTTCATTCCAAAGCCGGGAAGCAGTGGGAGGAAGTCAGCTGAGGGAGGGAGGGGGGCTCCCTGGCAGAGCTGTGGCACAGTCCTGTCCTGTTCGATTCCATCAAGTGTAACACATTCTGAGCATACCTCCTGTGTCAGATGCTGGATGTCCAGAGTGTGCTGGGACAGTCGGTCATCAGAGCAGGAGCGCATGGGCTAGATGGGTTGCAGGTGGAGTCTGCCCGGGTTGCATGCTTGCCACCAGCCGGACTTTACAGGGGAGTCCTCACTCTCCTCTTATGCACACTGGGACAGGGGGAGAGCAGAAGGAATGAGGTTCTTAGTCCCTTTCGGCTCTGTAGGCTCTGAATCTAAGTTATTGGATGGCAGTAAACTTCAGGAAGCATCATTTATGGGGCTTTCCTAGTGGCTCAGATGGTAAAAAATCTGCCCACAATGTGGGAGAGCTGGGTTCGATCCCTGGGTCAAGAAGATCCCCGGGAGAAGGGAATGGCTACCCATTCCAGTATTCCTGCCTGGAGGATTCCATGGACAGAGGAAACTTGAGGGTTACAGTCCATGGGGTCACAAAAACTTGGTCACGACCAAGTGACTAACAGCGTCATTTATGCTACACTATGTATCTTTAGGGGTCTGTTGCTCAAGAGTAAAATGTGAAAATGAGTACAGGGCCTTCAAACCACAGAGCAACAAGAGAGCAAGGAGAACAACACCTGCCGAGCTCAGAACAAGCCAGATTTTCAAACGGGGAAATGAGGGAACAACCCTTGAGCCTTTGCCTTACTAAATACAGGCTCTGAGTCTGAGGACCCCATCTATGTAGGGAGTAAGTGATAACAGTCACTCGTTGAGGCTGTGATTAGGACTTCCCCAAAGTAGGGGAAAGTGCTTCACCTCACCTGTACCAAGGCACGTCACTACAACAATCGCAGAGTTGTTGCTCTGCATGGCGCTGAGCAGACCGGTAGACAGGAACTCCCTTCCGCCCAGAACTGGCTTATTTCCAGGTCTCTAGGTTTTTTTAAGCAAAAACAATGACAATTTTCTGTCAGCTGTCATTTCCTAAGAACACTTATGAGACAAAGTCTATGCTATAGTCAACAGCCTGGGAAGCCAAATGTCTCTGGCTCCAGCAAGCGTGTTAGGCATGATTCATCTGGTGAAAATTCTCTCTCTAAAGAGGGAAAACCAGGTTAAACAAGGGGCTGCACAAAGTTGTCTTCCTGTGAGAACAAAAGCCTTGGCCAGTCCAGCCTGCCAAGCCAAGTTCAGGAGAGCTTGTCAACCAAGCCTACATGTGGCTTACACACGACTCTCCCTGATCAGACTCTTGGGGGTGGTAAGGTGGTGATGGTGGTGATGGTGGTGTGGTGGTGGTGATGGTGGTGATGACAACGTAATATTCCTCCAGAAATGCCCCAAACTTCCCAGTGCCGAGTATTCTCTGGGAGCAGCACTGTCCTGGCAAATCAATGGGACCAGAAGGCCTCTTCACCCCTCCAGGGCTGAGGGAGAAGGCGGGTGCCTTTAAAGGGATGAATGGAGTACAGCGAGCTCCAGGGGCGGCTGAGTTTGAAATCACGGGCTGAGGAAGGGCCTGCGCGGGTAGGAGGGTCTGGAACCACCTGGAGGAGACAGAAAGCAGACAGCAAAGGAGAGGGCAGGCCTGTGATCTGGGCATCCAGATCCAGGGCGGCAGTGTCAAGCAGTGTGCCTGGGGTCTCCTGAGCATGGCAGTGTCACTCGGGGCCAAGATCGAACAGTTGACTGAGTGTTCAGGGTCTGGAGAAGCCGTCGTTATCCTGCCTGCTCTCATGAGCCGGGCCTACCTGCCCCGATCATCCCACCCAAAGCCATAATCACCCGCTTCCTAGCGCACTTGAAACCCCCTTAGCCCACTTAACACTTTCTTTGCCACGGTCCATATCACTTTCTGACTTGCTCTATAATTTAAGGATTACATCAGTTATTTCTTGGCTACACTCCACACATCCCCCAGTTACAATATGCATCAGCTCCCAGAGGACAGGGGACTTGGTCTTGCTCACTAATCTGTCCCCAGGCAATAGGATGCCCAGAACGTAATAGGTGTTGACAATATTTGTGAATGAATGGCCGCTGTAGAGTTACAGGGAGTTACAAGGCCCTGAACTGGCCCATCTGGGGTCCACACCACCAACTACACCGATGTTTGTTGGGCAATCATTCAGCTGCAGCTCTGCATGCAGTTTTTCCTGCATAGACACAGACTCAGCCCTTCTGTCCAGGCAGGGTGCTCCCTTTGCTATTGATTGGAAACAGATGGAGTCTTGCCTGTAACATGACTGGGCATTGATTTCAGTAAAGTAAGTGAATTACCAAAATGTAGTCATTACAATCTGTCTTCATCTTGGTGACATATTTGGCGAGCTGTTATAAACCAAGACTTGAGAAGTAAATGCAAATGTATAGGCCTCTCAGCTCCGCCCACAGGACCCAAATCTGGCAGAATAGTCATCTCTACTGAACTATTACAACTGGATGTGAGCCTTCTGCCCACAGATTTTTCTCTGAATACACAGGTAGCCCAGCTAATGCAAGCTGCCTGATCATTCGTCCTAGGACCTCAGATTTGGAAAGACATTTAACGGCACCTAAACAAACTCCATCAGCTTAAACAGATGGCAGTGAATCACCACTACTACCCTTCTGCACTATGCCAAGGTCCTGCACAAAGAACTCACCCCATTCCAACCACAGTCCCACAAACAAAACAGATCATTATCTTCTCAAAGCTGAGTAAAACTTACAAAGTCTGAGAGGTTGGGCAACTTAGTGCCCAGGCAGGACAAGTAACTGGCAGAAATGATATTTGAACTCAAGCATTTCTGACTCCAACCTATTGACCCTGAATCCTGGAGCAAATAAACAATAGAAATGTAGGCAACTGGTGATTCCTAGATCCACAATACCTGAACTCATCAGTCAATTTTAATAACATAAAAGTGACATGAACAGACATTATTGCTTCCCAATATGATGCAATAGGAAGTGCATAGCATTCAGATAAAGTACTCTTGCCAAAAAAAAAAAAAAACCGCTTAAATTTAATAGAGACTTAATGAGAGGGTAGTAGCTAAATCCAGAATATAATACACTCTACAGGACAACGACTCAGGATCCAGCTACTTCAACAAATAAACGCATGAAAAAGGGAGGGAGAANACAAAAAAAAAAAAAAAAAAAAAACCGCTTAAATTTAATAGAGACTTAATGAGAGGGTAGTAGCTAAATCCAGAATATAATACACTCTACAGGACAACGACTCAGGATCCAGCTACTTCAACAAATAAACGCATGAAAAAGGGAGGGAGAACTATTATAAATTCAGTGAAATGTGTGGACTTCGTTTGGATCCTGAAGCCAGCAAAGCATCTGAAAAAGATAGTTCAATGCAAATTTCATGTGAATACCTGTTAAAACATTAATGATTGTTGTAGTAGGTGTGAAAATAATACAAGGATTGTATTCTAAAAAATATATCTGTTAGAGAGATATACTGAAGTATTTATGGATGAAATTACAGAATATTTAGAATTTGCTTCAGAGGGAAAAAAAAGAGTAAGGGGCAGATGGAGTAAAATAGCTAAGTTGATCATTATTGAAGCTGGGAGATAAATCAGGTTTCATTATACTATTTGTTCTGCTTCTGTGTATGTTTAATATTTTCAATAATATTTAATCGAATTTTGTGGGGAATCAAAATTTTCATCCAAAAACAACATCATGTTCCATGAGAAAATGGTCAAGATTTTCCTTTGAAAAGCCTCCCCGTTATAAGGGATAAAATCACTGGCTTAGAAAAAAACATTAGAGTTTTCAACACAGTGAGGGACTCCCCAGGAATGTACCACAAAAACCAAAAGAAGATGATTAAGAGATCAAACCTCATGAAACTTAATAAAATATGTATGTTTAAAATTATTATTTAAAACATTTAAATGCATGTGATGGACTGGAAAATATTTGCAAAGTACATATCAGGAAAAAACCTAGAATTATCATTAAATTAAGAATCTCTTATAAATCTACAAGGAAAAATAAAATACTCCATCCAGTTAGGTAAAAGATATGAGCAAAAAGTTTGAGGGAAGAAAAGGAAAAAAGATATAGAGATGGTCAATCTGTATACAGAAGCAAGAACAACAATTCACTTATAATAAAATCAGCACATATTTTAAAAGCACATCAAGGTCTACACGTTACTGACAAAACTAACCGATTAAAGAACATCCTATAATCCCCTTGAGGACAGTGAGCTCAGGGAGACTGTCCTTCCTCTTCACCGCTGGCAGGCCTGGAAACCGGCTCACACTTCCTGTTTATCAATATATGTAGCAAAAGTTATATTAATGCCTTCTGCCCCAGCAATTTCTCTCGCAGGTCTTTATTCACCAGAAGTAAAAATCAGAAAGAGGTGATGTTGTCTACAGAGCTAGCGACAGCTTTCTCGAGCTGAAAATTATTAGTGCATGACTCAGAGCCTTCGGCGATAGCCAGAAGCTTGAATCCCAGTGCTGACACTATTCTTATAGTTTTATTTTCTTTTTATCCCATAGGCTAAAAGGCTGCACTGAAGTCCATCACTACTGAAAAACTGGAATGAATTTAGGAGACAAAGCATTTATTTTTGCCTGTATATACGTCACCTGGGCCTCCCAAGTGGCGCTAGTGGTAAAGAACGCACCTGCCAAAGCAGGAGATTTGAGAGATGTGGGTTCAGCCCCTGGGTTGGGCAGGCCCCCTGGGGAAGAGCGTGGCAGCCTGTTCCAGGATTATTGCCTGGAGAGTCCCATGGAACTACCCTGTGGTCCATAGGGGTGCCAAGAGCTGGACATGACCAAAGTGACTTAGCATGCATGCCTGAGGCGCCGACTATAGACCTACTGGGTCTAGTCCACTTAGTCACTGGGTATCGTTTTGTGCATAACAAAAGTAAACAATTTTAAGAAGGAAATTTTAAAATGAAATAAGTACATAAAAGTATACTAAAATTTTTAAATAAATAGCTTTCTTTGGTCACATCACCTCTTGAATCTCAGAATCTTAGTCTGTTCTGTTTGATGAACACACTTGGACAGTTTTAGAGAATTCTCACACCTATTCATCAGTATTCCAGTTCTAGATCAGAATGGAAAATGTTCCCTGGCCCAAAGATAGAGCTAAACTCACTAAGAAGTATTCTTGGACTTCTCCAGAAAACGGATTCTCTTGAGCCCTTGGACTGCTCACTGAATTGACTTCACGGGTCAACAGTCACGAGGGAAATTCAGCGGTGCCTGAGAACCTGTGAGCCGGGGGGCACCCGCCCAGCTGAGCTCGCTTGCATTTCCCCTGGGAAGAGTGTGTCTGTGCGGGAGGGAGGTGCCCGCGGCTGCAGCTCTAGAGGGCCAGGGCTCTTCTGAGTGCAGCTAGAGGCCAGCTACAGTGGAAAGAAGGTCAGTCCGACACCTCCGTGGAAGCCACAGCCTGAAATCCTAACGCTCCTGGTCCCTGGACAAGCAGTCCCACGGACAGGACAGTAGAGCAAGCGGCCCATCGGAGAGAACCAGCGCGACGCGCGAGATAGATTAGGGAAGAGAGGCAGGCAGCAGAAGGAGGGAGCCTGCGAGCTGCCCCACGATGAAGCTGGGGAAACGCGCGGATTTATCCAGGCTCAATCGGAATGGAACGCTGCAATATTTCCAGAAACATGAGGCAGTGATTTGTCACCGGCAGAGGGAAGACTGGTGTTGACTTTTACGATGGGAACAGAGACTCCTGTCCCCGTCCCTCCCTCTTTTATCAGAACGACACTTAGAAACCCTGGCATTAAATAAAAGGGAAACCAGAGAAGACGTGGAAGGTGGCAGCTGGAGACACATCCTGTCAGTAAGGCCTTGGGGGCAGCTCTGAGCCCCACGCCTCAGGATGCAGTCCCGCTTGGGCACGGGCAGCAATACCGGAGATGCACTCACTCATCAGCGAACATTCAGCGCGAGGAGATGCTTGATTCAGAGAGCGGGTTCTCAGTATGGACCACACAGCGGAATCCCTGAGGAGGTCTAACAAATACTGACCCTGGCGGAAACCCCTCCCAGACATTCTGGTCTATTTGGACCAGTGTGCAGCCCCGGCTTTGGGACGTTTTAAACTCCAGGTGATTGAGAGGCATGTGGCACTGAGGGTCACGGGGCCAGTGTGCGAGCCAGATGCGTGCCGTCAGAGGGAGAGCCGCTGGCCATCACAGTGGCCCCTCTCCACCCTCAGTTCCTCACTGGCGTCAGTGAGGGTATTGACAAGCAGTAGCTCACGTAATTGCCACCAAGGTGAAATAGGATTAGCTCTGTGAAAGCACTTTGAAGGTTTCAGAGCCCTTCACACATAGGGAGCAGAAATAATTCTCAGCCCACACCTACTGAATAAGCTACTTGACCAGGCATCAGCCAGAATTTAAAAAATTTTTATTTTGTGTCAGCATATAGCCGATTAACAATGTTTTGATAGTTTCAGGGGACTCAGCCATATGTATACAGGTATCCATTCTCTCCCCCAAACTCTCGTCCCATCCAGGCAGCCACATAATACTGAGCAGAGTTCCCTGCGCCAGCCAGGTTATACTAAGAGGAATTAGGGGGAAATCATGTAAAACATATGCCAAAAATCATACAAAATATCCTCAAAATTGTGTGGAGTTTTTTCAAAGGCATGAAAGTGAGCTGCATCTAGTGGACTGTCCTGGGTGTGTGACTGAGCATCCGTCGAGAAGCTCCTCTCAAGGGCAGAGGTGGATGCTGAGGAAAGGCTAGAAGGAGGGGGAGAAAAGGGAGGGAGAGAAGCAGGCGGGGGAGGGAGAGACAGGACTGGAGGTGAAGTCTTGGGTACATCTGCTTACCTGACTTATCCCTCTCCAGGTTAATAAATACTTAATGCAATGCTGAAAGGTTTTTTTCTAATTTTCAATCACAAAGACCCATTTTAAAAATATATGTACATGCTCTGCTCTTTACTGGTTTATGCACACAATTGATTTTATTAGTGTATATGTGACTTTCTGCCTAAAAGAGCTAAACGTTTATGCCTGGAGAATCCTGTGGACAGAGGACCCTGGTGGACTACAGTCCATGAGGTCGCAGAGTCAGACATGACTGAAGCAACTCAGCACGCATGCAAAATGTTAACTACTAGGGGCTCCCTGGTGGCGCTAGTGGCAAAGAACCCGCCTGCCAACGCAGAAGACATGAGATGCAGGCTGGACCCCTGGGTCAGGAAGATCCCCTGGGGACGGCCTGGCACCCACTCCAATATTCTTGCCTGAAAAATTCCACAGACAGAGAAGCCTGGTGAGCTACGGTGACTAAAGCAACACGCCCGCATGTGACTGCTAAAGAACAGACATGTGCGCGGCATAAACCTTTCTCAAACATAAGAATATGTCATATTTAAAGCCCCGTATGTTCACAGAGCACAATTCTGCACAAAAAAAGCTTTAAAAATAACCATCAATTTATATTAAAAGACCAAACTTTAGTCAATAATGGAGCAATATCAGGACCTATTCTCCATACAGAGTGAAGTAAGTCAGAAAGAGAAAAACAAGTCCCACATATTAATGCAAATATATGGAATGTAGAAAATGGTACTGATGAGCCAAGTAGAGAACGAACGTGTGGACTCAGCAGGGGAAGGTGAGGGCAGAATGAACTGAGAAACAGCATTGACATAGATACCCCGTCATGTGTAAAATAGACAGTGGGAAGTGGCTGCATAACACGGGGAGCCCAGCTGGGAGCTCTGTGATGAGGGGTAAGCTGGGGGAGGGGGCGAGGCTCAAGAGGGAGGGGGTATATATATGGATGTGGTGGTGGTTTAGTTGCTAAGTCGTGTCCAACTCTTGCGACCCCATGGGCTGTAGCCTGCCAGGCTCCTCTGTCCTTGGGATTCTCCAGGCAAGAATACTGGAATGGGTTGCCATTTCCTTCTTCAATATATATATATGGTACTGCTGCTGCTGCTGCTAAGTCGCTTCAATCGTGTCCGACTCACACACACATATATATATATATGCATATATAAGATATATATATGATTGAGTTCTTGCATAGCAGAAGCTAACTCAATGTTGTAAAGCACTTTTCCAGCAATTAAAATATAAACATTTAAGAAAAAGAACCTATTTTCCAGAACTAACTAGACAGTCATTCTCAAGAAGATTCTGCAAGAGGGAAAAAAGAAATATCTATTTCTATGTAAAGGTTCTTTCCAGAGAAATTTCTCAGAATTGTGGTCCTCATCTCTGAACACAGTGCTGAAGTGCTGCCTGATTTGACCCTGACTTTCCCCCACCACGTTGGGGCTTTGGGGTTTTGCTCTCATGACAAAGTGAGAAAACTCCTTATTTATTAAATGTGTTCAAAATACAAATAGCAAAATTTGATTCTTTCAAACTGATCACCATGTCTCTCAGTTCCTATCTAAGCTATTTTAACAACCTCTTTCAAAATCATCTGCAAAGAATTAAAATGATGAGCCCTTCGAAGTTTGTTTTCCAAAATCTCTGCTTTGTTTTCCCTCTGAAATTCAAAATTACCGTTACCACACTACAGATATATAGTGCCTTTGTCTAGAAAGCTCTAGTGGCCAAGTAGAAATGTTTCTTTTCAGATCAGGAAATGGCACTTTATCATTAAATTGTTTTGAGCAACACAGCTCTGCGTGTTTTATATTGCAGAACAGTGATTTTCTAGTAGATGGCTTTGACAACACAGCTCTGTGTGTTTTATATTGCAGAACAGTGATTTTCTAGTAGATGGCTCTCATATTCTTATTCTGAAACAAGTTTTAGTTTTCCAACTTCAGTTAAAATCTTTAAAATGTTTGCTCTGGAAGGAATTGCTATACATAGGAGAAAGAATCATGAGCAATACCTTATCACTTAGGGAAAATATTCCATAAAGAAACTGGATTTCCTTATGGCCTGTTTTGTGTAACCAGGCTACAAGGTCAGTTGCTACACACATCATTAGGGTATTGCAAGTATCTGCTTTTCGTTACCGGGGTGCACAGCCCAGCCCCCGGCGTCTGTGTGCATTCATGCTGTGATTCATTACAATAACAGGAATTTGCTGCTGTTATGATTGAGATAAATCAACTTTGTGGTCTGGGCAGCCTTTTTGATAACCATGGCTGCACCTTAAATTTGCTACATGGTCTTAAGTTGTCTGCAATATAGTCTGACTGAAGAAGCAAACATACACTATATTAGCTTAGGATTCTTTTTTTTAAGCAGTAACTGTGGGCCAGGAATTTAACTAATGCCTTTCCCTATATATTAATTCATTGAATCATCACAATGGCCTTAGGGGATTTAGCCTTTTCTTATTTGCTTTAGGTAGATCAAGGGATTGCTATCCTCAGTTCAATAACTTGCCCAAGGCACACCAGCTGGTATGAAGCTCAGGTAGGCCCCAGGGCCCTGTCTCTGAACAACTTTTCTGATATACTGCCCCTGCCCCCAACACTGCTGGATCCAAGGTGAGGGCTGGGATCCACCCCCGACTCTTCACTTCTGTACTGAGGCCTAAAACAGTGGGAAGACAGTCTCCCACACTTTCCTCCACTCACCAGCTATCTGCCCCCAGCTGGGTTCATCACTAGCCATGGCATAGACTGGTCTCTGCAAAGCTGAGGGGAGGCCAGCCAACCCAGAGGTTTCTACTTCCTTCTAACTAGGAATGTCGTCTGTGACTTCTCTCTCTTTCTATCCATTTTTGTATTTACTTCCACAATAGAGAATTTTAATATTTTCTGTGCTGTGTGCTTAGTTGCTCAGTTGTGTCCGACTCTTTGTGACCCTGTGGATTATAGCCTGCCCGGCTCCTCTGTCCATGGAATTCTCCAGGCTAGAATACTGGAGCGGGTTTCCATTACCATACTTATATTTTTTAAAAAAATATTTTTTGTTTATCTGAAATTCAAATTTAACTGGGTGTCCTATATTTTTATTTGCTTAGTCTGGTCATCCTAACTAGGTGCTAACCAATCTCCTCAAAAAACCAGAAAAGGGCACAAATGTGCC
>SJXO01005835.1:125934-158530 GCA_006408615.1 Connochaetes taurinus | reverse complement strand
GGGGCAAAAGGGTGCCGGGGGGGGGGGCAGTGTCTGGGGCTGTGCCCTCTGTCTCTCCCCTGGTGCACTTTTGCTTGAGGTCCAGCATCACGGCCAGCTCATCACTCCTTTCTATGACCGTGGACTGTGCCAGCCCTTGCTGTCATTTGGTCTCAGCTTGGATATCACCTCTTCACGAGCCTTTGCCCAAGTAGCTCCATCTTGCCCGCCTAATAATGCTCCTTTATGGTCTCCAAGCCCTCACCATATTTATTTAATTTGTGTGTTTGTCATGCTCAATACTCCCCCATTAGAAAGCAGGGACCTAGCCTGCTGGGCATTGGGGCAGCCCCCTAACCCGACAGTGCGCACAGCGGCGCCCGTCAGCAGCCGGGCGGGCGGATGGGCGCTCCCCAGGGCGAGCTCGCGCATCCACAGTGGCGAGTCTCTCACGCGCATCCCTAGGGCGGCTGTGCATCAGCGGCCTTATCGGCTGCCTCCTCTGGCATGAAGTGCCTCTAGCCATGCCCAGAGCTCTTGGGCAGCACGCTAACGCTGCACATCCCTCCACTCCAGGGCCGGTTTGTGTCACTCCCCTGTCACCTCAACTGTCTTAGACTTCCTCGCATATCTGTGTTATCTTCCTAGCCAGACTGAGTTCACACAAAGAAGAGACCACTCCCCACTTGCCCCAGCAGTGTGGAGGGAGCAACCAAAAGTCACCAACTCCAGAGCTTTGGGATGCGTTGTTCAGGCGCTCAGGCATTCAGAGGCTCCCTAGAGTCTCTGTCTAGACCAGGCTGACTGGGATGAAGTCACGGGGGAGGGGGTCATTAGGCAGACCCTGCACAGACACATGTGCGGACAGGGCCAGTGAGGAAAGAGCACCAGCCCCTTGTAACTCCTGGACGGTGTAAGCCAGGTGGGACAGCACGAAGCGGGAGCCAGAGCTCTAGTTACCACCCGTGGTGACACAGGAAGTCCTAGAGTTTGACGTGGGACATAATCAGAGAAAAGCAAAGGAGTTAATGCGTCTATCAACTCTTTCAAGTATATCTAAGGAGTGCCAGCTGCTCTACCAGTCACTAAAAATACGGATGAATAAGATGTCCCCCTAACCTCAGTCAGTTTGTGGTTTTCTCCCTCTCTCCGCTCAGCTATGGTGTTCTTGGCCACAAGGACATGTACTAACCACCTTGAATGCCTGGAACCTAAGAGATAGTTGGCCTTAGTAAGAAAGATTCTGTTTGTTTCTCAGTAGAACAAACTAGAACAAAAGGGAGAAAGACTCAGAGCAAAGGAATTTGTCCAATAATATGAGCAAGATATTTTTAACAGCTTCACTTCTCCAGAGACAGAATGGGCTTCCCTTAAAGAGGTTGCATTTCCTTTTTCTGGACATGGTCAAGCATAGGTTGGGCTGTCTCATAATGAGAAACCTTTAGAGGAAGCTCAGCCCCATTGGGCACGACCGTCAGCTCTCTTCCATCCTAAGGTTTACAGTGCTCGCTTGGTGACAATGGTGCTGTTTCAGATACTCTTTTCAGGGACTGGCATGGAGATGCCAGGTGACTCTCTTAATGTTCATCAATTAATTGGCAAAAGAGAGCAGAAGCACAGAACAGGTCTTTATGGCGATCAAAGCCTCCATTCACGGATACTGCACTCAGCAGGAAAACAGCTCCCATCCATCTTCCCCTTCACTGGCTCGACATCTTGTCCTTCCCTGTTCTCCCTTTACATCTGGCATCTATACAGTGGGACTCCATCACCTTACAAATCACAGCCATGCAACGAAAAACTCCACAAGTGCAGAAGGCGGGAATAGAACCTCTCCCCCTAGGGTGCAGAGCCTTGTCACAGGCTGTGGTCACATTCCATACCAGTGACATATGTATTTGGAAGGACATGTTCTTTTAGGCATAATAAAATTGAATCTCATCTCCACATCTGGTGCTAAGAAGGAAAACTGCCTTAATTAAACACAGCAGAATCCAGATTTATTGCTCAACACATGGAGTACTCTTAGTCTCTGAGGACCAAATCTGATATTCCAAAAAGACATTTTCCACTGGCACTTGTACACTTGTCCATCTACAGCCTTCAGATGAATGAAACCAAGGAGAACAAATGTGTTCCTCAATTTTCAATATGGTAAAAAGATTTACAATGTAATGAAAAACATAAGGCCAATACAACTAGTTGAGAAGTGAATGCAAAGTCAATTAGCTGTTTCAGCCATATTTCCTTCCAAGCAAGTAGGTGGACTATTTGTTCCCCCTCCTCCCATTGGAAGCATAGATGATTTTCTTTAACTTGTGCTTTGGTATCCTGAAGGTTGTTTTTAATTCCAGGTAGTGAAAACTACTGGCTGTGGGAAAGAGATTTGAGAAATAAAGTAATAGATCAACAGTACATAAAACTGAAGCCCTGAGAAATGAATTGTTTTCCCAAGCAAATGGGTCTAATCCGGAAAGGAGGAAACACACAGAGTGCCCGGAACAGAGTGAATGGCCCAATTGTACCACAAGCAATTCAGAAAGGCAGGCAACAAGGCTTGCCCATCCAGCAGTTCTCCCCTCTGAGTCATTTCTTTTAAGCACCACTAATAATAAAATGCTGGAATTTTCATTGAACATGAAATAAAAGGCACTTTGTAGATAAAGAAATAGTTCAAGTATATATCAGATCCTTACTGTACTGGCCTTGACTTTGATCTTCCTCAGTTTGTTTTATTTATCTCAACATGAGATTCCACAACACCCAGTTGTGGATGTGACTGGTGATGGAAGTAAAGTCCAATGCAATATTGCACAGAAATCTGGAATGTTAGGTCCATGAATCAAGGCAAATTGAAAGTGGTCAAACAGGAGATGGCAAGAGTGAACACTGAAATTTTAGGAATCAGCCAACTAAAATGGATGGAATGGGTGAATTTAACTTAGATGGCCATTATATCTACTACTGTGGGCAAGAATCCCATAGAAGAAATGGAGTAGCCATCATAGTCAACAGAAGAGTCCGAAATGCAGTACTTGGACGCAATCTCAAAAACAACAGAATGATCTCTGTTCGTTTCCAAGGCAAACCATTCAATATCACGGTAATCCAAGTCTATGCCCGGCCAGTAACGCTGGAGAAGCTGAAGCTGGACGGTTCTATGAAGNCCAAAGCCTCTGTCTGTGTGGATCACAACAATCTGTGGAAAATTCTTCAAGAGATGGGAATACCAAACCACCTGACTTGCCTCCTGAGAAATCTGTATGCAAGCTTCAAGAAGCAACAGTTAGAACTGGACATGGAACAACAGACTGGTTCCAAATAGGAAAAGGAGTACGTCAAGGCTGTATATTGTCACCCTGCTTATTTAACTTCTATGCAGAGTACATCATGAGAAATGTTGGGCTGGAGGAAACACAGGCTGGAATCAAGATTGCTGGGAGAAATATCAATAACCTCAGATATGCAGATGACACCACCCTTATGGCAGAAAGTGAAGAGGAACTAAAAAGCCTCTTGATGAAAGCGAAAGAGGAGAGTGAAAAAGTTGGCTTAAAACTCAACATTCAGAAAACGAAGATCATGGCTTCTGGTCCCATCACTTCATGGGAAATAGATGGGGAAACAGTGGAAACAGTGGCAGACTTTATTTTTTTGGGCTCCAAAATCACTGCAGATGGTGACTGCAGCCACAAAATTAAAAGACACTTGCTCCTTGGAAGAAAAGTTATGACCAACATAGACAGCATATTAAAAAGCAGAGACATTACTTTGTCAACAAAGGTCCTTCTAGTCAAGGCTGTGGTTTTTCCAGTGGTCATGTATGGATGTGAGCTGAACTATAAAGAAAGCTGCTCACTGAAGAATTGATGCTTTTGATCTGTGGTGTTGGAGAAGACTCCTGAGAGTCCCTTGGACTGCAAGAAGATGCAACCAGTCCATCCTAAAGGAAATCAGCCCTGAATATTCATTGGAAGGACTGATGCTGAAACTGAAACTCCAATCCTTTGGCCACCTGATGTGAAGAATTGACTCACTGGAAAAGACCCTGATTCTGGGAAAGATTGAAGGTGGGAGGAGCAGGGGACAACCGTGGATAAGATGCTTGGCTGGCGTCACTGACTTAACGGATATGAGTTTGAGTAAACCCTGGGAGTTGGTGATGGACAGGGAAGCATGGCGAGCTGCAGACCATGGCGTCACAAAGAGTCAGACACGACTGAACAACTGAACTGAACTGAAACTCCACATCACCGCCACAACCATCTCTCAGGCAAGGACCCATCTCCTGACGCCTCTTCAAGGCTCCAGAGTCCCATTTCCAGTGCTTAACCAGATGTCCATGCTTATTTACTGGACCTCTGTAATGGGGGTCCCACCAGACCTCAAATTCCGTATACCCCCAACTCAACTCAAGTTTTTCTCCTATGTGTGCCCCTCCTCCTCTCTTCCCCATGCTGGTCAACTCTCCCCAGGACCTCAGACTGAGAACTCAGCCATCACCATCATTCTCGGCCTGAATCCTTGATGCCAGACCTGTGATGCTCCCTGTCTGCACTGACCAACATCCTGGTGGTGTCCCTGGCTCCCCCATGCAAGACTTCACCTGGCTTCTCCTCCCATCCAGCCCGCATCCTCATAAGCACAGGTGAACAGGTGAACTCCTTTGACCAGGATTCTGCCCAGGCTCATCCAGGTTGGAGCCCATCTTGCCCTGCGGTACTCTGAGAAAGGGATCCAATATGCTCTGCTGTTGTGACAAGACCCGTGACGACTCACAGGGTGCTTTTAGTTTGAGTAGTGCCACCCTGCCAGCACTATCTTTGCCCCTGAGGTATATTCCTATGTCTGTCTCAAATAACCAGGGTCTGTCCTCCACAGCATACACTGGCACCTCTCCAATCATGCCGCTGCCTTCCTGAGAGCATTACATCATTCTCAATTGTCTGTTAAATACAATCCAACTATTTCAGCAAATAAGACTCTTAAATATCTGATCGACCCACTCAGCTTGCTCAACAGAATCCCCCAACACAAGAGGCTCGAGTGAACTCTGCACTTGCCTGCCTCTGTGCCATTTGTCACAAATACTGACACCTTCATGACTTCCAAATTCCCTTCTCCCTCTGCTGTGTTGCTGCAAAACCAGGAGTATGACTCTATTAGCTTTTACTCTCTGCCTATCCCACAGCTCCCCTGGAACTGACTGTCCCCCACCAACCTCCACAATCCCAGGTTAAACACGAGGCCAGAGGAAATGGCACTATGAGTTAGTATCATTGACTTGGTGCCAAGCAGAAAATAGAGAATTTTCTCTATTATATAATAGAGAATGAGTTTATTTCAGTAGAAATCCTGAAACACCCCATGTGACAGATGAATTAAAACCCAGAAAACTCCTAAATCTACATTCTTTAAGCCTCACTGATTTGTTTAATTCTGACTCTGGAATCTCTGCCGGTAAATTGGAAAGGGAAGAGGTGGGACTCGGTGTCTATTGTTACCTCATCTCCCAACAAAGTTTATATGCAGATTTCTGACCCCAGCGGCAAAAGAGGTCACATGCTTACCTCTCCCCTCCCCCGATCCCATTGAAATACCTGAAAAAAAATGAAATTAATGGCAAATACTTATAAGCATAAAACGGGAAAGGTTCCCATTAGAGGACCAGGGAATTTCTGACTCTTGAGTCAAGGGGAAAATACAGAAGGGAGGTCTCAGAAGGCACTGGGCCAAACAAAGGAACACAGCGGTACCCCAGGAATACCCCCTCCCCTCATGGACACAGGATGAAAGGGAAAGCAACATCCACCTGGGCCAGTGTGAGCACCTCCCAAGGTTCTCTGCCCCCAGACCAATGCCTTTACTGCTGTCCCTATGGGAAGGGGTCCCAGCCCACCTCTCCTCCAAAGCATCACCCTCCAGGCAGGGAAGAAGAAACTCAGATGAGGGCAGGGTGGAGAGCTTGGCAGAGGAAATCAAATGCTGGCTTCACAACCTGTATACTAGTATACAACCACTACCCAATGTTCAATCTAGAACTTCTTTCCGAGTGTAAATGATAAAAGGTCACCCCAAATTTGAGGAAAATCAACTGCCTAAGGAAGATACAACAAGCTGGACCTGTAGAATAACTTGCCTTGGAGTAAACAGAGGTATTGCAGGCAATACAGGACTCAGAAATGTTGATCAAAGGATACAGAATTTCAGCTGTGAACCGGGCGGACAAGTTCTAGGAATCTCATGTACAACGTGGTGGCTACAGCTGGCAATACTGATTTACATTCTAGAAATCTGACGTGAACAGGTCTTGATTGTTCTCACCAAAAAAAAAAGTTAGCTATTAATATGTGAAGTGAGAGGCATGCTATTTTAAGTGGACTGTGGTAATCACTTCTCAATGTATACATATATCAAAACATATTGTACACCTTTAATATACACAGTTTCTCTGGTTAGTTATATCTGAATAAAGCTGGAGGAGGAATGGTTTCAGTCAGCATCCTCAGAGAAATTAAAAAGTAATCATGTGGATTAACACGAAAACAAGGCTGTTCTCTAACACTCCTGTTCAAGGATGAGAAAGAAATAATGCCCAGTATATTAATAAAATCCAGCAGAAAGGCCAAGCAATGGTGCAAACTAAAGGATATGCATAAAACATCTGTTAAAATGTCAGGAATGAGACAAAATCCATCAGATATTATTACATGTGGATTGAATTCCTGTACAACAAAACAAAAATTTCCCGATGGGGTGAGGGGAGTAGGGAGAATTCAAGATTAATGTTTTATTATAAGACCAACAACAAATGATACAAAAATACTGATACCTAATCGCATGGCTTGTGTGACCGCATGAATAAATGTGTGTATCGTGTGAGCACCAACAGAAAGGAAACTGAAGCATCAATATTGCTAATACAGAGCTCAAGCCAAGCATTAAATGAGAGAGAAGCAATTGCATACTAATAGAAGACAGTGTTCTCTCTGCCTGGAGGACCACCCCCACGCCCAGCTTTTCAGGGGCTGGTTTGCCTTGCCTTTTGGCCACTGCAGGCTGGACTTCCTGACAGTACCAGCTCTATATCTTTAACAGTTGTCCATTGGTTTCCTTTATAGCCCCAATCACAATTCTTTCAAATTAACATTTACTTATTTACTTCATCATTATTTGTTTCCATAAATATACATGTATGAATCATGAAATGCAGGAAACAGGTTTTTTTTTTTTAATTTGCCATTGTATTTCTAGTGCTTACTTAGCACAGTACCTAGAACATAAAATGCATTCAGTATTTTTTAAATAAACCCCAATATATAACATCACAAACCTTCAAGTACTTAAAAACTTCAAGAATACCTTACTAAAATATATTTTAAATAAAGATAAATTTAACAAAACTACATGATCAAAATAATTTAGTACAACTCTGAAAATAATGCTTCATATAGAAGTAAAACTAAGGATATAAATTTTTTAATTCATTCAACAAATATGCTTAATTCCTATGAGTCAGATCCTGTTAGGTATTTGGGGCAGAGTTGAGAAGGAAATGGACATGTCTACCTCAATGAATTTGCACTGAAATGAATCCAGAACTCAGCTAATACAACCCACCATTAGACCAATTATATAAATATAAGCATATGACAATGTGTATGTGTGTTACTATACCCTAACACATAATATAATGGACTCATTATATATCTTTGGAACCCTGACAGAAATTGAGCATGTTCTAGGTGACAAAAAAATACATTTTTTCTACATTGAAATCCTTCAGACTACTTTCTTTAACCACAATGTAATAAAAGCAGAAATTAATAAACAAAGTGTTAGTCACTCAGTCGTGTCCAACTCTTTGCCTACCAGGCTCCTCAGTCCATGGAATCTTCCAGGTAAGACTACTGGAACGGGGTGCCATTGCCTTCTCCAGGGGATCTTCTCAACCCAGGGATCGAAACCAGGTCTCCTGCGTTGCAGGCAGACGCTTTACCTTCTGAGCCACCAGGGAAGCTAAAAGCGAAGTTGCTCAGTCGTGTCTGACTCTTTGCGACCCCGTGGACTGTAGCCCAGCAGGCTTCTCCATCCACGGAATTTTCCAGGCAAGAGTACTGGAGTGAGTTGCCATTTCCTTCTCCCGGGATCTTCCCGACTCAGGGATTGAGCCTGGGTCTCCCGCATTGTGAACAGATGCTTTACCGTCTGAGCCACCAGGGAATCTGGGGGAATCAGGAATAAACAAAGAGGAGCCAACAACTCTAAGTATCTGGACATTCAAATAAATCTGAAGCCAAACATGGAACCAAAATTGTAATTAAACCACACTTAGGATATTCTGTGCATAAACATATGGGGTTTAGTCAAGGTAACACTTAGAGGGAAAATTTACAGAATTAACTACTTTTTAGAAGAAAAATAGTAAAATAAATGAATTAAGTACTCAACAAAAGGATATAGCAAAATGATAATGAAATAAGCCAAATAAATACAAAAAAAATTAATAGTAAACTCAGAAATTAAAAAATAAAGGGGAAGATTACTTAATAGATAAGTAAAATGAAGAGCTGGTTATTCTTGAAAATTAAACATGAAACAGACCTAAGTCAGGTCAAGAAGAAAAGAGATCACAACCACACCTGAGTATGGATTCTTATTGCTCCAGTAGAAGGAATTCCATAATAATAACCTGAAAAAGACACATTATAGCATATACACCATATCATATTACAATAAAGGACCACAAAATTATTTTATGGCTTTGAAGGAGAAAAAAGTATTTTTTTGACTTCTAACTGAGCAATCACCAATGAAATATCAATAACTGACAAATTTGGGAAATGTTTGATTAATGTTTACAACACATGCAAAAGCTTTCTTAGAAATTTTTCCTAGGTTATGTAAAATAAATGTCATTTTTCTACAAAATACTATGGAAGCTGGCATCTTTAAAGATCTTTTTCTCATTGGAGAAATTATTAAAGATGCCTGATGGGTATATGATACTTATTATATTTACATCAAATGTTTGCCTAAATATAATGTTCAGAAGTTTAGGGTCTTTGTATTGCTGTGTGATCACAGTTCATTTTTCAAATAGCACTTTAGTTTTTTCTGAGTACAAACGAAACATGGACTCACTACACAAAATCTGAATGTTCTCGGCATGTATAAAAAGATACCTTAAATTCAACCACTCAGAGAAAAGTGTCACACACTCTTATATCTGAGTTTTACAACATTTATATATTCTTTCATTGTTAATTTTTATGTAAAATTATATTTGATATATATTGAATCATTATGTACATCTGAAAGGAACATAATGTCATATGTCAACATTTCAATAAAAAAGCAAGGAAATGAAAAAAGATACACTTGATAGATATCATTAAGATTCATTTAATAAAATAATATCCCTTCATGAATGTGAAAAAAAAAAGAAAGAAGAAAGGGTTTGTAAACATAGACACAGTGGAGGCTAAATAGTTATAAGAGAGCACTATATTCAACCCCATACAACAGATGTGATTATGAACTGAACAGTTTTTTAAGAAATCAAATATAAACAAAATTAAGCCAAAATTACAGAACTGGAATAGACCACAGAGAAGCTACTGGGCTCAGCCGTGTAGCTCAGAACCCAGACCCTGGTGTCTGGACTCTGCCTGGAACCTCCCTGCAGCCTTGGGTCACTACTTTCAGTCTCTCTAATGACACTTCCCGGAGGAGGCAATGGCACCCCGCTCCAGCACTCTTGCCTGGAAAATCCCATGGACAGAGGAGCCTGGTGGGCTGCAGTCCATGGGGGCGCTAAGAGTCGGACACGACTGAGCGACTTCACTTTCACTTTTCACTTTCATGCACTGGAGAAGGAAACGGCGCTTCCAAACTTGAGGCTGTGGCCCAGCTTCTGTTTCAAAGCTCAAGCAGGTGTATCTGGCTGCCAAAGTCTGGGCCATGTGGCCACACCATAGCTCAAAGGAGCCTTATCACATCTCCTGTGGAAGGTGGGCTCTGTGCATAAATGCACAAAACCTCTGCCTAAATACAAGTGTGGGATTCAGAGGCTCGATAATCAGAACAGACACTTAGTCACTGTGGTGGTTATATAAAATCTTTACTGAGTAAAGCAGATTTTAATCAGCGTTTCAGCAACCTCATCCCAGTGCCCAGGCAGTTGTAAAATAAACACTTTTCTACCCTCTCAAGTTCAGTACTACCCCTGGAGGGTTTTCTTCCATATTTGCATCTCACCCTGGCTTCAGCCAACACTCATTTACGGAGTTCCTGATACGAGCAAGGTGTGACTCCAACTGCTCTCTGCATCTCCACCTACTCACCTCCTATGACCTCAATGTCAATAGGTCTCAAAGCTGGCCATGCCCTCCTTTACTCTGTAAAACAAGGAAAATCAAAGGACTCAATAAAGAGATTATGAGGCTTGAATGGGATCAGGCATGCGGCACTGTGCCTGAAACACAATTAGGAATGAATAAACATTAGTCTTATATATTATCTTTATCATTTTCCTTTCTTGCCTCCAACCCACTCCTCCCACATCCCTATAAACCCACTTGACCTTCATGTAGTTTTCGATCCCTCAAGACCTTCAGGTGCCACCTGCTCTGTGAAGGGCTGGGGCGCCCAGGCAGAGCCCTCTCTCTGGACTGCAGCGCTGAGACAGGCTCTCTGGACACTCCTAATTCCCAGTCACAGAGCTCCAGCCATATTCCCCTCCTTTTGTTCCCTGAACACGCCAAGATCTTTCATGCCTCTGGGCCTTTATTTGTACAGCCCTCTCTGCCTAGAAGCTTTTGCCCCAGATGTTTACCTGGCTGCACCCTTATCTTCTTCAGTTATGAGTTTATCCCTCCTGTCCTTTGAGAGAATTTCCCTAATCACTCTACATGAAACACAGCTCTCTCCCTGCCCCATCGCTCAGTCCTCTCTGCGTTTCTCACCTATTTCTTCGCTATACCGTTTAGTTTACACTGGAGTAGAGTTGATTAGCCGTGTTACACCAGTTTCAGGTGTAAACACAGAGACTCAGTTACACATATACACGTCTCTACACGTCTTCAAATTCTTTCCCAATTTGGTTGTTAGGTAATACTGAGCAGAATTCCCCATGCTACACAGTAGATCCTCGTTTGTTATGCACTTTAAATACAGCATATAGATTTAAACACAGCAGTGTGTTTGTGTCATCGCCTGCAATGATTCTTCTCTGTGAACCCGGATATGGTCTATCTTTCTCGCATGAGAACATAAGCTCAGTGATATAAACAAGCTCAGTCCCAGGACTTCAGTAAATGACACACGGACGGACGCATGCATTCATGAATCAACAGGGGCTTGTGTTATTCTGCTACAACACTCAGAATCTACATGACTCTCTGCTTAATGCATTAGAATGAGTGCTGAAAGACAGAGGCTGCGTCCCTGTACACTTTGTGCCTGAGACCATGACACAAGCCTTCTGCAGACGTATCTTAACTCATTTTCTTTGTACCAACACAAAGGAAAAAAGGGGCACTAGAGTACCATTCTAGAGGGCATCGTTAACGGTTAAGAACTCAGGCCTGCTGAACAGTCAGAACTGAGAAACCAAGGGGCCGATAATTAACATGTGGCTATTAGAAACAGGATGGTGGCCCAGAGTCGAGTAACAGGAAGGATTTTGTGATTGTATTGTTTCGCCTTGTTTTGGTTTGGTTTTTAAATAAAGGATATGATGATGTTGGCCAGTTGCTGATTACACAAGAAGAGGGCTACAGTTCAATGCAGGCTGGTACCCCTTCCAGCTCTGATATCATAATTCCAGAATTTTGAGCCCTTCCCTTTCTTTCTAAAGCAGAAACCTGATCATGCAGCTCCCCTGCTGAAAAGCCACCAGGTTCCTACTGTCACAGCAAAAGGCAATTGGAATCCTGGGCGCGTCTCCCTCACCACCACCACCCCTCCCCCTCTAGAGCCCCCCTGGTTCATGCGGACCCAGCGTCCTCGCTAAGGCGCTCCGCTCCTTCTCGCTCAGTCAGCTTGTCTCCCAAACGGCAGGGACCGAGTAAGATGTGATGTGTGACTTGCCTTTCCTGGCTTTTATGTTACTCCTGGTCCGTTACCTGTTGAAATTCCCTTAACTATACCGTCACTGGACTTGGAAATGATTTAAAACCAGACTGCTTTAAGACTGCCGTCCCTTGGGGTAAGAGCCTGGCTTTGCACTGACTATTTGCCATGCAGACTGCTGCTGCTGCTGCTGCTAACTCGCTTCAGTCGTGTCCGACTCTGCACAACCCCATAGATGGCAGCCCACCAGGCTCCCCCGTCCCTGGGATTCTCCAGGCAAGAACACTGGAGTGGGTTGCCATTTCCTTCTCCAATGCATGAAAGTGAAAAGTGAAAGTGAAGTTGCTCAGTCGTGTCCAACTCTTAGCGACCCCATGGACTGCAACCCACCAGGCTCCTCCGTCCATGGGATTCTCCAGGTGAGAGGACTGGAGTGGGGTGCCATCGCCTTCTCCAGCCATGCAGATTAGTTTTGGATTTACCTCATTGTTTTTGTACCTTCCTCAGACTTGGTGAGCAGCCCCATACTTTAGCCGAGAGTAAGACACTCCTCACCCCTCCCTGCTCCACAGCCCTGTCAGGCGCCTCTTCACTCAGCCCTGCAGAAAGAGCACGCCTCACTCTGTGCACTGCCTGCGCCTCGCAGGACTGCCCCAGCTCCCCCTCTGCTGTCAGCATCGGGAGCACGTCTACCGTCTGTCTTTTAATGCTTCCTGTTCTAGGAATGAGCGCTTAGCACAGAGATCAGCCTTAAATAAGAAGAAGGAAATGGCAACCCACTCCAGTGTTCTTGCCTGGAGAATCCCAGGGACAGAGGAGCCTGGTGGGCTGCCGTCTATGGGGTTGTGCAGAGTCGGACACGACTGAAGCGACTTAGCAGCAGCAGCAGCTGTTTTTAACTTATGTGCAGAGTACAATATGTGAAATGTTGGGCTGGATGAATCACAAGGTGGAATCAAGATCGCCGGGAGAAATATCAAGAACCTCAAATATGCAGATGATACCACTTTAATGGCAGAAAATGAAGAGGAACTAAAGAGCCTCCTGATGAAGGTGAAAGAGGAGAGTGAAAAAAGCTGGCTTAAATTCAACATTCAAAAAACGAAGATCATGGCATCTGATTCTGTCACTTCATGCCAAATATATGAGGAAAATGTGGCAACAGTGTCAGATTTCATTTACTTGGGCTCCAAAATCAATGCAGACGGTTAGTGCAGCCACAAAATTAAAAGATGCTTGCTCTTTGGAAAAATAGCTATATCAAACCTAGACAGTGTTTTAAAAAGCAGAGACATCACTTTGCCAACAAAGGTCCCTGTAATCAAAGCTACGGTTTTTCCAGTAGTCTTTATGGATGTGAGTTGGACCATAAAGAAGGCTGAGCACCAAAGAATCGATGTTTTCAGATTGTGGTGCTGGAGAAGACTCTTGAGAGTCCTTTGGACTGAAAGGAGAACAAACTAGTCAGTCCTAAAGGAAATCAGTCCTGAATATTCACTGGAAGGACTGATGCTGAAGCTGAAGCTCCAGTACTTTGGCCACCTGACACAAAGAGCTGGCTCATTTGAAAAGACCCTGACGCTGGGAAAAAATGAGGGCAAGAGGAGAAGGGGGTGACAGAAGATGAGATGAGTGGATAGCATCACTGGCTCAATAGACATGAATTTGAGGAGATTCAGAGAGATGGTGAAGGACAGGGAAGCCAGGTGTGCTGCAGCTCATGGGCTTGCAAAGAGTTGGATACAACTTAGTGACTGAACACACCACAAAGCTATCTCTTATCTTTTCCTTGTCTACCCTTAAAATCATGTAAGTAACTTTTGGATAAATAATACATACACAACATAAAATAAAAAAGTATTTTTGGTTCAGTTCAGTTCAGTCGCTCAGTCGTGTCCGACTCCTTGCGACCCCATGAATCGCAGCACGCCAGGCCTCCCTGTCCATCACCAACTCCCGGAGTTCACTCAGACTCGCGTCCATCGAGTCCGTGATGCCATCAGCCATCTCATCCTCGGTCGTCCCCTTCTCCTCCTGCCCCCAGTCCCTCCCCGCATCAGTCTTTTCCAACGAGTCAACTCTTCGCATGAGGTGGCCAAAGTTTTTGGTTAAGAGATACAGAATTGGAAGCTTTTAACTGCACATTGATTTTATCCAGCTTCTTAGTATTTGTCATGCACAGTACTCAAAATCCAGGTGGTTTAAAACGTACTCCCAGGAAACTTCATTTTGTCTTTAATTTGCTCAATAAATTCAGGATATCTTTCTTTTGGCATCGTAAGTGTATTATTCCCAACGTGTACATGAATACAATACAGTCAGCGTCAAAGTGTCTGGTTAGTCTAGCTCTTCAGTCTCCTTGCCTGTAACATTAAGATGAGGGAAACTGAGTCAGCGTGAGTGATCTGCCCTAACCAACAAGCTAGGAGGCAGAGACAGGCCTGGGAGCAGGCACCACAGCCGTAAGCACTACGCTCTTAGCCCTTAGCCCTCCAGCTCTGGGGCTGAGTTCTACCCTGCTGGGTGAAGCAATCACACACACAGGCTAGGTGAAGGATAGAAAGCAAACCGTGGCTTCAGAAACGGTGGTGTCTAATAGCCAGTGACACACAGATCCTGCCTCGTCACCGTCAGCCCCCCACGCTTAGAGAGGCAACTATGCCGAGGGCCCCAGTCAAATGGGAAAAACAGTGGTGCCTGGTTGGCAGCTCTCCTCGTGTGCGCTACACCCTGAAGCGGAACTGCCGTCAGTGCTGGACAAGAAGGCCTGATCCTGGGTCTGAGGGGCCTCCTGCTCTCCAATACCTATCACTTCCTCCTGCTCCAAGGAAACCTCCCCTCACTCCAGCCACACAGAGCAGAGGAAGTGACCAAGAAAGGCACCAGGCTGTGAGGCCCGATCGGGGGCCACAAGCCGCGGCTCTGGCTCTCACATCTGTGATGTGCGCAGATAATTTCAGAGACGGAAAGAGAGAAGGGGCCACTGCTGGCCTTCCTGTGCTGGCCCGGGAAGCAGGAAGCAGGAGGTTTGCACCACACAAAGGAGAGAGTAAGTGAGGAAGCACATTCCAAGGACACTGCCCACGAGCATGTCTGGCTCCACCGGAGCCCTGAAGGTGACGTCTGAGACTATTTCCTCCTCCTGGCAGTGCTGTTAGGCACAGGGTGCCAAAGGGGAATCTGCCAGAGGGAACTTCTGGAAAGTTTCTAACAACTGGCGTTTCAAGTTTGCCCTTTCCTGTTCCCCCAGAATGTTGAAGAATATGGACATAAATCGGTACTAAAAGCATAGAGGGGCCTGTAAGTGAAACCCCAATTCAATCAGGCAGAATATGCCTGGTTTTTCAGTCCAGAGAGTCAGCCTCCCTCCGGGAATAATGCACAGCCTTCTGAGGGTAACTGTTCAATCTGTCTCATTCCTACTGTTTTCCCTGGCTTCTCTCCTAGACCGTCTCTGGGTGTGTGCGGGGAGGAGTCACATGGTTTGACAGCAGTGGAGGGGAGGTAATGAGTTCCAGAGTCTATGCGAAGCTGCCAAGGAACTACTCTAGTGTCTGAAACTGCTGTCGGCCCGTGCTAGGAACCAGATGCCTGTGTAGCAGTTAGAGGGGAAGTCTGTCCTTCCTGAGCTCAGTCTCTCCTGCATTCCCTCTCCGCTGATCCCACTAACCACGGAACATCCCTCGACGCTGCCGTACCCACGGTCTCCCCTGAACAAGCTCCTGACATGCGCTGACTGCTTCCCTATTGTGGTGAGCACACTGGCAGAGCCACTGGCTCTCATCCAGCATCCGCTCCAAACAGGAGCCCCAGGGTGGGCGAGGAACCGAGAGGCCCTTCTCTGGCTGAGCCTGCCTTGCATGACAGTTGCCTCCCAGAGCCCCAAACAGGGAGCTCCCCCACAGGGGAGCAAGGATCAGTACGCTCATCTGCCCCTCCTCCCCGACTCCGTCTCCAACCCTCTACCAACAGAGGACAAGAATCTCACCTGCTTACCCTGCATCAGTGCGCACTCCAGACTCGTGGTTAATCCTTCATGGCAGGTTTCTTCTCAGCACTGTAGGAGGATCTCAGTCTAGGAGAGAAAGTTATGTGTATGGAACACATCAGAAAGAGAGCACATTTTTCTTAAAAAACATAAAATAAAGGATCCTCCCTTACACTGTCTGGGAGATTCTACAGAAAGAGCCCCTTCTTGAAGCTGGAGCCAGAATCTCACCCAGAGTGTCCTCTCCAAGGGATGCTCAGTTCAAGAGGACCAGGTTCCAAGAGGAGAAGAAGGCTTAGTTCACCTGGGGGACCCTGGCTTCAGAACGCTTCATGGGTAAGCCCTCAGCTGTCCCATCCCCCTCATGGTGACATTTGGCCCTAAAAGAGCCAACTCAGCCACTGTCCTGGGGTCTAGTCAGTATGTTAAGTGGGTAATCGGAGAGTGATGGGGACGCTAGTGAAGCGCAGGCCTGAGCACCTCGCTTGCACACAGTGTGGGGATAGGCTATGCCTCCTCTGCAGGTAAACTGTAGCACTGGGGCATTGAGCTGACCTGCCCCTGCTGGGGAGAGCACAGAGCCCTGGAAGCTTCCGTTTCCAAAGCAAAAGAACAAGAACATCTCCTGGGTTGTGAATACTCGTCAGGAAATAGCCACAGGGCCCTGCCTGCCAATTCTCCTTTGAAGACAAATGGCAAAAACAAACAAAATCCTAAAACAAAGACTATAAACCACTAACAAAAATTATTTCAAGGAGGGGTTGTAAAGAGACTGCCAAGGAGGACTAAAAAAGAAATTGAGGTGTGTTATAAATCAACGGTTCTTTCATGGACCTGCCAATGTTCCGGGTTGCAACAGGGAGGGTCACTGGGGGGATGCAAGCATTCGAAGCAGAAATGCTGAGCCCCAACTTGGAGTTCAGGGAGGAGAAATGCCAGTAGATTTTCTCAGAATATCTCATTAGCTGAGATATTCAGAGGAGACCTTTGAGTTCCAAGAACAAGAAAGGGTGAGCCGATGGTCAGTGTAGGTGAAAGCCACAGCTTCTATCAACATTGGGGTGACTCTGCTTCAACGCACCCCCAGTTGTTCCTTGCTTCAGAAAGGCAATGGGCCAAAGGAAAAAGCAGAGCGATCTGAGTGGACAGATGTTTGAATCTTGACTCAACGGCCACTGAGAACTTGAGGGTGTGGCCTGGCAGACTGGAGGGAATCCAGCAGGGCATTTAGGATAACTGGGGAAAAAGCCAAGAGATTGAATGGATCTCATAGCTGGAGTGAGGAAGACAGGAAAAAAATTTTTTTCTTTATCTGGCTTTGGAGGATGGGGAAATAGATGCTGGCCAGGAAGGCATGAGGATTAGAGGTGAGCATCGACTCTCCCAACTCCACGCCAACTCCCAATCCCAGAAGGCGTGAGGATTAGAGGTGGGCATCGACTCTCCCAACTCCACGCCAACTCCCAACCCCCAGGGCTGCCTTCAGCAATCCTATATCCCGTGCCAGGCCCCACGCTAGCGTCTGCAGGAAGGGATGAGCCGGCGTAGCCACCGGGGCCCACGGGGCGATCACCGTCCACGGCTATGGCTGACCTCGACCTTCCTGTGCGCTGACCTTTCCCAGCCGTGCCCTCGGCCCTGTTCCTGTGCACGCCGACCTCGGCCCCTGTTCCTGTGCACGCCGACCTCGGCCCCTGTTCCTGTGCACGCCGACCTCGGCCCCTGTTCCTGTGCACGCCGACCTCGGCCCCTGTTCCTGTGCACGCCGACCTCGGCCCCTGTTCCTGTGCGCGCCGACCTCGGCCCCTGTTCCTGTGCACGCCGATTCATTCCACTTCTCTGCTTGAGTCTCCCTTCGTCCACTGGGAAGAGGCTGTGCTCTGCTGTAACTCTGAACGCTTCGCCTTCTAAGGCTGTTTTCAGGCCAGTTCTATTGACACATCCTCAGTTCAGGACCACTGGGAACGTTCTCTTCTCTGCAGGTAAACCTGCCAGCCAAGTAGGTGAGTTCAGGTAGATCTGAGGAGCAGAGGCTTTGCCCACCAGGACGACGTCCAGGATTGGAGGCCACACTGTGAAACTCGCAGTCACTGTGTTCTGAGCACCGAGGAGATAACCCCACTTCCTAGTCCAAGAACGACACCCAGCTCCTTGTCTGGACAGTTCTCACTCACAGGCTCGCAATGCTCATTGTTTTCGTTTACTTCCGCACCGGCGACCTTGAGCAGCTATGATTGAGTGTGGTTATGCACAGAATGTAATTATAACTTGTTGCTTCCCTGCAGGTCCACTACCTTTAGCCTTGGGCCTCATTATCTCTCACACTGACTTTGCCTTCTTGAACTGTCTTACTGTGTGTGTGTGTGTGTGTGTGTGTGTGTGCATGTGTGTGCGATGGGGTATGTGTATGCTTGGTGTGTGTGAGGGGATTGTGGTGTTTGGTGTAGTGTGTGTGTGGTTGTGTATGTGGTGTGTGTATGGGGAGGTGTGTGTGTTGTGTGTGTGTTTGTGTATGTGTGATGGGATGAGTGTGTCTGACCCTTCTGTGACCTCAAGGGCTGTAGCCCACCAGGCTCCTCTGTCCATGGAGTTTCCCAGGCAAGAATACTGAAGTGGGTCGCCATTTCCTACTCCAGGGGATCTTCTTAACCCAGGGACCAAACCCATATCTCCTACATCTCCTGGCAGGTGGCTATTTTACCACTAGCACCACCTGTGAAATCCTGCCCTGGAAGATGAGACTCTGGGGGAGAAGCTGCCCCACACCTGTTCTGCTCCAGAAAGGTGTGAGCAGACGTGCCACCCAGCACCTGCGGCCGGCTCTCCAGGACCCCAGCCACAAATGACAGGTCAGCACTTCCCTTTCCATAGCTATTTGACATGTGCATATGGGGGACATTCCAGACCCACTGGATCTCTTCCCCTTCTGGCCACACAAACTACTTGAGACATCAGTCTTATCTTTGAAAATATCTGTCATAAAGGTAAGAGATTTTGTGATAATTTTTACATCTATGTAGCTAACGGGAGTTCTGAAAATTTGAAACAAATCATTAAGTATCAAGCAAAAGAAACAATGAAATCATTTCTGGCATCTCATCTCATAATCATTATCACCAGCCTGTGTATGAAATCTCACTGTATCCTTCCAATGACACCATGTATAGTTATTACTATCCATTGCTTGCACATTGAGGACCTGAGGATCAACTCACCCAGGATCAAAGGTCCTGGTAGCCAAGACTGCAAAGTCCATCTTTTTCTATGGAATGAATACATTTGTTAGGTGGTGGTTTAGTTGCTAAGTTGCGTCCAACTTTTGCGACCCCATGGACTGTAGCCTCCTCTGTCCATGGGATTCTCCAAGCAAGAATACTGGTGTGGGTTGCCATTTCTTCCTCCAGGGATCTTCTCGACCCAGGAATTGAACCTGGGTCTTCTGCATTTGTTTAGTACACGTGAAATAAAAACTCCTTCACTGAACATGTTGGGGGGTGGTAGTAACATATCAGGTGACAGGAATGACAGCATTTTAAGTGCCTGGGAAACGGGGCTGGGAGCGAGTCGGGGCTTATCATATGAGTCTCTTTGGAACAATCTCTTAATAAAGGGAATTTGTTGGCAAAAAGGATATTAGATGTTACCCAAACTTACCTACCAAGCAATGCTTCTGCCTCATCCTGAACAGCCACCATGAATACATGACTTTACAAAACAACTTAATCACATTATGTCTGGCCTAAGAAGTGGGCAGCTCTTTCCTCTATATGTTTGGATGAGATGCAATTAATCTCTTTCACATGCCAGAGTCACATTCTTGTTCAGTCCTGGACTGTGACCAACATATTTTCTATTTTTGTCCATTTTATATCAATCCCACATTAAGGCAGGCAGCCATCGACTGTCTCACTGAAACACCTCTGGACAATTTCCAGTTCCAAAAGATATCAGTCCTCTGAATACATTTGTTCATCCAGGTGCGTACAAACCTATCTTTTCACTCACCATTAAACAAGCGGTAGTCAGCGTCAAGTGTGTGCTAAACGTTGGCTGTCGTGACAGTAAATGAGATAGTTATCTGACGCAGTGAACAGAAACATTAAGGGTCCTTGTTGACGGCTTGAAACCCTCACATTCAGACAAATCCAACTGTCCCAGGTCAGTAATCCTGTCAAATAAAGAAAATTATTCATTTAACATAACTCAATATTAATGGTCATACGAAACCCACAGAAGCAAGTGATGATTCCTGCTTTATCTTACTGTGCTTACAAGCTATCATCTCTAAAAATCCATCCTGGAATATGTCCCGAGAACGCTGTTACTCACTGATCTGTTGTTTAAACAGGTCGTGTTGCTTTGCTTTATTTTGTTGTAGTTGGGTTTGGTTTAGGTGGCAATGCATTTATCTGCCTAATTTGTACTAACACATGTCACTTTCTTCAAGCCTCTGTGTAAATTCCTCAATGCTAATGAGAGTGACCATACTGGGCAGGCTGGGAAATGCATCTTAGCAAAATAAATTCTGGGCCCAAGTGGCAAGGGCAGGAGAGCGGTTTATGGGCCAAAAGTGGCAACATGGGAGTGGGGCTTACAGACAAAGGAGCAGCAGGTGCAGTGGACCCACAGAAGGCAAGACCACGGCATAATGCGGAATAACGTCCCCTATAAGACCCAGAGAGAAGAGCTGCCGTGTACAAGACCAACATGCAAAAAAATTAAATCCACCATGCACAATTAACTACAAAATGTATTTCAAGAGAGAAGATTTCATTTATAGGAACAAGAGACCATATGAAATCTGGTTTTAAAAAAGAATCCAACAGAAGAGACACAAAACCATTATGGAGAAAATTTTTAAACTTTTTTGAAAGACACATAAGAAGACTTGAAAAACCAGGTTGGACATCGAAGTTATGGTCGTAAACAGTCAGTACTGTATAGACGTCAAATCCTACTCAAATAAGTCGCATATGCAGTGAAATTCCCATCACAAGTCCAAACAGCATTTTCATGGAACTTACTGGAGTGATCTTATACAGGTCACTTGGAAGACTAAAGGTACAAAATAGCCAAAGCAATTTTGAAGTCAGAATAAAAAGAAAAAGGAAAAAATCTGACACACAGTATCAGCTACGACTTTTTTAAAGCTCTAGTGATTAAAGCAGTGTTGCGTTAACCTACAGACTAACTTAACCAAACAGAGAGCTCAGAAACAGGCCTTCACATGTATGGGAACTTGACATGTGACAGAGGAGTTATAAATCAACTGGGAAAGGACAGGCTATTTAATAAACGCTGCTGTGATAACTGGTTACCACATGGTAAAGGCAAAACTGTCCAACTTCATATCAATTAATTTCAGAAAAACTAAAGATTCCACAACTTCCTAGAATTGTGATCTTCAGCAAGTTGTTTAACGTCCTTACCCGCCAGCTTCCTCATCTGTCAATTGTGAACAATATTACGTAATTCTTAAGGCTATACATGGGCTTCCGCGGTGGCTCAGGCAGCAAAGAATCTCCCTGCAATGCAGGAGACCTGGTTTCAATCCCTGGGTTGAGAAGATCCCTTGGAGAAGAGAATGGCTACCCACTCCAGTATTCTTGCCTGGAGAATTCCATGGACAGAGGATCCTGGTGGGCCCCAGTCGATGGGGTCTCAAAGAGTCAGACACGACTGAGAAACTAACTCACTTTTCATTTTCATAAGGTTCTCTTGCAGATTAAATGAGGTGATCTTTTGGAAAGCACTTAGAACAACATCATGCACAATAAAGTGTTTATTAAATAAATTAAAAGACAAAACTAAAAACTTCTGGAAGAAAATACATGCACGTATCTCTATGACATCAGGGAAAGTGAGAAATTTTTTAGGTAGATGCAAAAATCATGAGCCTAATGGCAAAGATAAAGCAATGTGACTACATTAAGTTCACAAATCTCCACAACCTAAGATATCATAACTAACATTTAAAATCAACCCAAGATTGAGAGAAGATATATGCAAGAGGTATAACAAGCAAAATATTAAGTATATAAAGAAATTCCACAGTTAAAAAAAAAAAGGATAATCTAACAGAAAATTGAACAAAGGGTATGAATAGACAGTTCAAAGGACAGGAAATTCAAAAGGGCAGTATAGGATGAATCGGGTTCAACTGCACTGGCAATCAGGGGAACACAACTTGGCACAGCTACACAACATCCCTTACCATCCATTAGCCAGCAATCCTTGTGCAGAAAGCAGAGAGATAAGAATGCTCATATCCTGCTAGCGGAACTGTAATTGAGACAACCATGTTGAGAGAAATGTGGCAATATCTGGTAAATTTAAGGCTTAGCATAGTGTAGAACCCAATATACCTCCCCTACTCTCACAAAGGTTTCCCATTTCCATCTTTCCAGATGCTTAAATCAAAAGTCTTGGAGGCATCCTGATTTCTCTGTTTCTCTCATTCTGCATCTGGTCACTGAGAGAACCTATTGGCTTTATGTAAAAATACATCCAGAATCCTACCATGTCCCAACCCTCAGGCCCAAGGCCCCACCTTCTGCTTCTGGGACATCACCACCTCTGACCGGTCTGCGTGCTTCCACACTTTGTGCCTTGTAACGCATTTCCAGCACGTTAGCCAGAGCAGTCCTACAGACACTCCGGTCAGACCCAGCTACTCCCGTGTTCCCAAGGCGCCTCACTTTATCCAGGATAAGACGGCGTCGGGGGGCCCGAGCCTGTGACCCGGGGCCGCAGGACCCGCGGGGCCCGCGCTCCTGACGTCATCCCCCGCGCGCCCCGCCTCTGCGCCTCCGTGGCCTCCGCTCTGCCCTTGCATAATCCATGATGTTCCCCGCCTCATTGTTTACTACTGGTCTTCTCCCTTTTTCCCTAAGTCTGTCTCATCCCTATTAAACGTAAGCTTTGAGAGGACAGGAGTTTTTGTCACTTCATGGCAAATAGAAGGGGAAAAAGTGGAAGCAGTGACAGATTTTTATTTTCTCAGGCCCCAGAATCACTGCAGATGCTGATTGCAGCCATGAAATGAAAAGACCCTTGTTCCTTGAAAAGAAAGCTATGCCAAACCTAGAGAGCATATTAGAAAGCAGAGACGTTACTGTGCCAATAAAGATCAGCCTAGTCAAAGCCTCATGAACGGATGTGAAAACTGGATCATACAGAAGGCTGAACGCCGAAAAATTGGTGCTTTCTAAAACTGGTGCCGGAGAAGACTTTTGAGAGCTCCTTGGACTGCAAAGAGATCAAACTACTCCATCCTAAAGGAAATCAACCCTGATTCATCGGAAGGACTGATGCGGAAGCTGAAACTCCAATAATTTGACCACCTGATGTGAAGAGCTGACTCATTGGGAAAGCCCCTGGTGCTGGGAAAGAAAGACTGACTGCAGGAGGGAAAGGAGGTGGCAGAGCAGGAGATGGTTAGATAGCATCACCGACTCAGCGGACAGGAATTTGAGCAAACTCTGGGAGATAGTGAAGGACAGGGGAGCCTGGCGTGCTGCAGTCCACGGGGTTGCAAAGAGTCAGACGTGACTTAGCAGATGGACAGCACCAGCATACTAANACTCATTGGGAAAGCCCCTGGTGCTGGGAAAGAAAGACTGACTGCAGGAGGGAAAGGAGGTGGCAGAGCAGGAGATGGTTAGATAGCATCACCGACTCAGCGGACAGGAATTTGAGCAAACTCTGGGAGATAGTGAAGGACAGGGGAGCCTGGCGTGCTGCAGTCCACGGGGTTGCAAAGAGTCAGACGTGACTTAGCAGATGGACAGCACCAGCATACTAACTAGGAAACTGCAGTCTTCGGGCCTGCGTTGGGGCTGGTGAATAGAAATCGGGGTGGAGAAAAGGCCTCATTGTCAGGGAGCTACAACTACCTGCAGGAAAAAATCGGCCAATAGACACTTATATAAGTACATAATCTAAAATAGTTAAGGATGCTCTGAAAGAAAGTTCTGCTGTTTCCACCTCAGCAAGCTGGAAATTTTTGGTGTGTTTTTAAGGTGCTATATTAATTGTGAAAGTGTGTCATCTATCTTATGAGAATAGACCATTTCTTGGTATTCTTACTTACTCCCCTGTAACTATCAGCCAAATTTCAAGAAGTCAGAATACATGTTTCTGTTCTTTGTTCTGGTGTCAAAAGGGAATCTCACTCAAATTTTTCATTGATGACTACAAGCTTGAGTGACAAACTGGAGAATTCCCTCTTCTTTTTGCAGACACAGTTCCGCCTTTCAAATCACAAGAATGTAAACAGCTATCTGCCTAGTGGGGCAGATATTGTAAGAGGGGGCTTCCTGTCAACTTTTGTTGGAATTTCATGAGTCTTCTAGAACGAAAAAAGGAGCCTCAAATTGCTAATTTTTCATCATTTCTTCCAGCCCAGCCCCAAATCCACACTTGGTTGCATTTTAAAAGTAGGTGAAAGATCTTGGGAAAGGAGCCATAGAATACTTGAAGGTCGTGTTGGATGGAGTGAATTATCTTTACTGAACCCAGATACAAAGAGCGGTGCTTGCTCACGAGGAATGCCACCACCGGGCCAGCGCGCACTCTTTCTTGGCGCTGTGCACCCTGAACTGAGCCGCTTGTATAACTCAAAGGGGGAGTCTTTCTACCTCTGTGTTCGGCAGGCATGGATCTGTTTTCCATTGTCTTCACCACATGTTCTTCCTCGGTGCCTGTAGAGATTGTTGACTCACAGAGCATCAAAAAGAAACAAATCTCTAAACAGCAGAATTTGGCCAGAACCAAAAGCAACACACAGAGTTTGAGCTGAACTTACACAAAGCAAGGCAAGAAGACAGAGGCTTATGAAAATGCCAAAGGCTGAATGAAGCCAAGCCATCGTGTCCAGAAGTTCTTGTGCATGGATGGAACTCCCATCGCAACCTGCCCAAGGCCAGCTGGACAAGGGAGACTGCCTCTTGGCAGTTGTGTCCCAGAGAAATGAAGCATCAACCTGCCTTGTCTTAGCATTCAAGTGTCTCCAGCCCCATGGAGCTTGGAAAGTTCAAACAGATTCCCTCAGTCATGGCCACAGTTCTGTGCCTGAGTCTAAAATTAAGCTCAGGTTTCAGACACACTGCATTAGCCCAGTGACGCATTCTGTCCTTCTACTAACTCCATCAGTCATAATCCAAACTGCCCAAAGATGCCATGCCTGCTGGTCAGACTCCAAACTTAAATAATCTAGGCTTCCCTGTGTGTCAAGCCTGAGGAGTCAGCACTGAGCTCAAGAAATGGAATGACTGGCACCAGAGAGGCTCTGCTCAAATGCCCTCCCAGCTCCCACACTGCCAACAGTAGCCCCTGTCTGACTTGTAGCAGCAGAGATGAATCCCCTATAGACCATTCAGATTGCAATTTCCTTATCACTAAATGTGCAGTCAGTAAGCCACTTACACTGCACATCTGAATCCCCATCCCCACCTTTCATTCATTCACCCATACCAGGCAATAGAATGAGCAGTCTGAATCCAGTTGCCAGGGTTTGACTTCTGGCTCCATCGTGGCTTATCCTTGTGACACCTCTGTTTCCTCATCTTTAAGCTGAGGGTGACAAAGTAGGATTATCACAAGAAGTCAGTATGTGCAGCGTGGTTAGAACTGCACCGAGAGCTTAAGAAACAATCCCTGAATTCCTGCTTCCCTTCCTCTCCTCCACCATTCATTCCTTGAGTGCGTTCTTTTTTTTCTTTCACTCATTCATTCCTTTTTGTTTTCCTCAGCAGCATCTCCTGGCGGCAGCCTCTGGTGCCTCCTCCCCTTGCAGCCATCAGCACAGCCAGCTCCCAGAAAGGCAGGGCCCTGACAGCTGTGGACCACCTCCCCTGTGCTCACATCGTGCCCCACATCCGGCGGCAGAACTGCGCAGAGGGGAGAGACCCCAGCCCGAGTGGGGCAACGTGCAGCTGCAGGGCCTGCAGCTTCGTCACCCCTTTTGTGCAGTCGCCCTCCCCCAACCTCTAGTTCCAGGGGGGCGGTCCCCAGAATCCAGGCTCTTCCCTTGCAGTCCCTCCTGTCCTGGTGCCCCTTGTGCTTCCTCCCTACTTAAATGGCATCACCATCACCCCAAATTTCATGGGCATTTCCTTTCTCAGCCCACCCTCCAATCAGTTTCTAGACCCTTTCTGGTTTGTCATTTTTAGATTTCTTCAGCCCTCCCCCTTCTCTTTACCCACTTTTCCTGCCTCAATTCATTCCAACATTTTTCCTCTCGGATTATAATGATGCCTTCATAACAAATCCCACCTCCAATCAGGGTCCTTACCAGTGCATTCCAACCAGCAGAGCGCTCAAGGCCTTCTCAGGTAGCCCCTTCCCCAGCCCCACCTACCAGCCCTACTCCCTGAATTTCCCAGGTTCCTTTCTACTCAGAGATCTCAGCTCACACCCAAGATATTCAGCCTGAAGCGCCAGCTCTCCACCACTCTTGAGGCTTGGTCCACATGTCTCTGGCCCCCAAGCCTCTACCCAGGTGGGAAGCCCTCTGGCCATGGGCACACGTGTCCGGATGGGAGGAGAGCCCTGCAGTCAGCTCACTGCCTTTGCTCCTGGAAGTGCTGTGGTCTGTACAGAGGAGAGCAGCACCCTAGGGCTTCTGCCCCCGTCGAGCTAGGACAGTGCTATGCCAGGCAGGTGTGGGGACAGAGGGGCACGTGGAGGTGTGAGGAACGGGCCTCAGCATGCAGAAGTCATGGGCCAGCATCATGGGCTTACCAGCCAAGACTGGAGCGGTGCTTTCAGAGAGCTCTGTGAGCACAGCTACCTCCTTAGCCCAAAGCACCCCTCGTCACCGGGCACCAGTCACCGCAGCCCTGATTAAGAGAGACTCTGTGCTCTGGAAATGTGAGAGTCAGATGGAAACATCTCTCCTGATTAGCAAGACCACTTGGGCAATCGCTGGGTTGGACGGGGTTGGCTGCAAGTTCATGGCAGGACAGCTACGTGGCGTGTTCTTGGCAGCCTCAGTGTCCCAGCGTGGGTCACTGGCAGCCTGTTGCTGCCTCCTCTTCCACCAGCCCATGAAGTGCCAGTCTTTAAAAGGTGAGCTCCTTGCGGGAAACTCCACAGCCCCTCCCACATACACTGTAGCCCTCCAGTCCTCCATGTTGCCTCGCAAAGAAATAAAAAGAGGTGGCACACCTTTTCAATGACCAAAAGAAAGAAAATTCAAAAACAGCAGAGGCCATTTAGTGAATACAGAAAAAAAAATAACCATTTTAAAAAACACAAAATAGAAAATGAGAAGATGGGAGTAAGAACAAGTATCTGAGATATTAGAGTATGTAAATGAGAGACATTCAGTTGGGATAAAAGTACTCTAGGCTGCAGAGATAAGGACTTCCTCAGCAAAGCAACTCAGAGACAGGGAGGAGGTGGATCAGACATGAGTNAGAAAATGAGAAGATGGGAGTAAGAACAAGTATCTGAGATATTAGAGTATGTAAATGAGAGACATTCAGTTGGGATAAAAGTACTCTAGGCTGCAGAGATAAGGACTTCCTCAGCAAAGCAACTCAGAGACAGGGAGGAGGTGGATCAGACATGAGTCAGGAGAAGACACAACAGGGGCCCACAGTAACACAACAAAGCCAGTGGGGTTTAAAGCTTAAAAGCACCAAAATCTCATGAAACCACAGCACAAGCACGAAATAGATAATCCTGGAGAAACACGTGACTGTCAGAGTCCTTCATGCGTCAGATAATATATCAGTAAATATCAGGCAAACTTTGCTATAAACGGGAGACACTTCCCAGCGTCTACAAGGGTCCTACATGCTAGTCATTCAACGCACATTCAGTGAGCAAATCAATTAATAACAAAATGAGAAAAGAGTCCTCAAACTAAAAATGAAAAACAAGATTTTATGCCAAACACAAGGGATGCTAAAGGCGTGTAAGAGAATATTTTGCTCATCTATCTGGTAATAAATGAGAAAATTTGCATAAAACCAAAAAGTTTTCAAAGAAAAAGATAAGTTACAAGTATTAATGCTTCTTCAAACTTTTTAAGAACCTAAAATATTGGTTCTTGAAAAGAGGTATTAGTATTTGGCTAGTCAGAGAGATAAATAGGTAGGTAGATCACTGAGAGAGAGACACGGCAACATGAATATCTGTATGTGTGTGTGTGTGTGTGTGTGTGTGTGTGTGTGTATATATATATATATACACACATATATATTTGTATACATATATGCACAAAGGTTTTGAATATTTTATCTTATTAATTAGAAAAATATGACTGGAAAATTAATATCAAGCAAGTCATAAGGTTTATACTTGGGAGACAAATTACCAGATGATGATTAGGTAATCACATATTCAGTTTTAATAGGTTATGCCATATTTTTTTCCCAAAATGATTATATTATACCTCCACCAGCAATGCATGGCTTCCTATTTTACCAACAGCTGGTACGGTCATACTTTCAATTTTGCCTAGTTGTGGGATTTAAAATTTTATGTTGTGGTTTTAATTTGCATTTCTCTGATAGTTAATGAGGTTTAGCATTTTCCATATGCTGAATGACTTTTGATATTTCTTCTTCTACAAAATATATCTTGAGATGTTCTATTGGGTTCTTTTGGTTTGCAGATTTATATATATACACTAAATATAAATCCTTTGTGGTTATAGCTATTAAGATGATCATTTCTGTTCATGGCTTGTCTATTCACTTTTTGCCTGGCACTTTTGATGAACATAAGTTCTTGATTTTAATGTGGTTGGCTTTATTACCCTTTCTAGTTCTGGTGTGTGTGTTTTGTATTTTGTTGAGAAATCTTTCCAAATCCTGGAAGTCATGAAGACATTCTTCTATATGTGTCCTTCTGAAAGTTTTTGTGTCTTACCTTTTACATTAATGGTACATACCAATTACTATAAGCCAAGTACCGGTCTCCACATTTTGTATGACTATTTTAACAAACATATCAGGTAGGTATAATTATTATCCTGTTATCCTGTTTTACAGATAAAGAGACTAGGCCATGGAGAGGTTAAATTATGTGCCAAAAGTCACATAACTAGAAATGATGGAGAATTTGAACCTGAGTTCATGTCATTAATCACTATGCTCATAAATTTCAAATGTATTATATTAATAATAATTACTAATGTTCTTTTTAGTGTACAGAATACAAATGACTTTTGTATATGGATTTTATATCTAATATATTTGCTAAGTTCTCTTATTAATTCTAATAATTATACGTGTATTCTGTAAGATTTAACATATAGACGACAGTATATATGCAAATAATCATATTCATATTGTTCCATTCCAGTTTTTATACCTCTTAATTAGTTTTCTAGTTTTATTGTGAACCTCTCAAAGTCTTTACATAAGATTAAAATTTTCAATTCCCTGAGCACTCAGGCAATAATGCCATTTGCAAGAACATGGATGGCCCTAGAAATCGCCATGGTGAGTGAAAGAAGTTAGACAGAAAAGGAGAAATACTGTAATAATACCCCTTAATATGGGATCTAAAAAGAAATGATAAAAATGAACTTATTTACAAAACAGAAACAGCTTCACAGACTTAGAGAATGAACTTACAATTGCCAGTGAGGGAGAATGGGGGAAAGAGACAGGAAGTTTGGATCGACATGTACACACTGCTATATTTAAAATGGATAACCAACAAGGTCCTACTGTACAGCGTAGGGAACTCTGCTCAAGATTATGTGGCAGCCTGGATGGGTGGGGGGTTTGGGGGAGAATGAATACATGCATATGCATGGCTGAGCCACTTTGCTGTCCACCTGAAAATATCGTAATATTGTTAATTGGTGATACTGAAATTTATTTTTTAAGAAGAATATGGTCTGTATAATAATGACTTATTAGGTGAATTCAGGTTTATATCTTAAAATTATATCTTCCTAGAAATGGAATATTTTATTAATAGTAATCCTCTTTTCTTCCAGTAATGCATTTTTCCTTAAAATCTTTCTTAAGTCACTCCTGCAATTGGACCAGCTCTCTTTTGGTCACTATATGTCTGCTGCACTTTCCCAGCCTTCTCGTTTGAACTTTTAGTGCCCTTATGCTTTAGGTTGGAGAAGGCAATGGCACCCACTCCAGTACGTGGGTCTCTCAGTGATCACTCTATGGCTGCCTTTTGTTTTACTTAATGTGAGCTTTGTTTTAAAATAAAGAAAAGATACCATTTACTTTTTATGATTATGGATACAATTATTACTTCTGCTACATTATTTCTGTGCTTTTTGTTTTTTTTCTTATTTATTTTCCTTCTTTCAGACTAGTAGAGGGTTTTGTTTGTTTTTAACTTCTCATTTTACTTTTCCATGAAGTTTTATAGTTAATTTCTATATTTTTGAATTGATATTCTTTAAATCGTTATAGACATCTAACTGAAAACAGTTCAGAATATATTAGCCATTTATCTTTCTTCCAAATCATTAAAGAACATTAGAATGTTTTAAATCTGCTCATTCCATTCCCAGCTTGCTTCGTCTTCCACGGAATGTAGGTTTCATTTGTTTTCTTTAAACACTAAAAACTGGGCATCATCAAGAGTCCATGTTGTTTACATTCTCACTCATTTTTGCTGCTTTCTTTGTGCTGTATTTCTTGCATGATTTCTTCTCACAGACATTTCTCATGAGGTCATTTTCCTTCTTCCTGAAAAGCATCTTACAGAAACGTAACATTGGTTTTGCCTTTCTTCTTGAAAAGTAACACCGCAGGCTATATAACTTTATGTCAGCTCTTTGATTTTTCCTGTCTCTTTTTTTTTCACAGACATCAACATATACCTGTTAAGACCACTGGGTCTATGTAAATCTGAATCTTGATTCTGCTGTAGTTCTTCTTTTCTGTAAAGCAATAAACATTTACAGTTTATAAACTTAAGATTAATAAAAGCTTACCTCATAAGGCTTTGTGGAGATTAAATAACCTGACAAGTTTAAACTAATTAGAAAAAAACCACCTAGGACATCACTGGGCTTCTAGAAAAGTCCCACCACCATTTTCTGCTCTTACAGGTGAGAAAACAGCTCTCAGTCTGGCTGTCATTCCGTTACAGGTACCATATTTCATTAGAGGCAATATGTAACCAATTGCTGGTTATACCACTTTTCTATTTATTATCGAGAAAGAAAAATACTATCGATGCAACTGTGACACAGCAGTTTCCATCTGTTGATCACAAATGTGAACACGCTCGATTGTTAAAATGTTCCTTTTAGATTTGAAGAAATAGGATGATATTTTTCTCTCTTGCTCGCTTCTCTCCCATTCTCAGCATGTAAGATCTTTTCTTTGTCTTTGAGTTTCTGGACCTTTCCTATATTTCTTGATGAGAATTTTATTAAATACTGCCTGGTTTTCTGACCTTTCTGAATCTAAGGGTTGATTTTTTCCCCCCTTTATCCCTCCCTCCACTCAAAAGCAAGACCAGTCCTACCTCAGTTCTAATACTTGAGACCAGGAGTCAGTAACCTTTTTCTGTAGAGGATCAGACAGGAACAGTGTTTGTCTCTGTTGTCCATACGACCCTCATTGCAGCTACGCAATCCTGCTCTTCCTTTGTAAAATAGTCATACACCGTACACTGACAAATGGGTGTGGCTGTTGGAGGGGATGACAAGACACTGTCCAAATTCTGCCACTTTGGCATTTGGATTATTTTTAACTGAAAGGAATTGAGAAACAGCAAATGCAGGGGGTGCCCTCTACACTTCCCCCTTCTGCCTAACAGCAGGGCACGCATTTCCTTCTGTGAAGACGTCACCTATGCACTCCCGTGTCCCAGGAAGAACTGATGACTCTCATCACTGGGATAGTACCAACTCGAGTCTGGACAAACCTTTAAAAACCTGATCTTCCATTAGTTTCCCTGCATATTTACCTCTCCACAATTTGCCACTCCCAAAATGCAAAAAAGCAAAATGGCTGTCTGAGGAGGCCTTACAAATAGCTGTGAAAAGAAGGGAAGCGAAAAGCAAAGGAGAAAAGGAAAGATATTCCTATTTGAATGCAGAGTTCCAAAGAATAGCAAGAAGAGATAAGAAAGCCTTCCTCAGCGATCAATGCAAAGAAACAGAGGAACACAACAGAATAGGAAAGAATAGAGATCTCTTCAAGAAAATTAGAGATACCAAGGGAACATTTCATGCAAAGATGGGCTCAATAAAGGAAAGAAATGGGATGGACCTAACAGAAGCAGAAGATATTAAGAAGAGGTGGCAAGAATACACAGAGGAACTGTACAAAAGAGATCTTCATGACCCAGATAATCACAATGGTGTGATCACTCACCTAGAGCCAGACATCCTGGAATGTGAAGTCAAGTGGGCCTTAGAAAGCATCACTACGAACAAAGGTAGTGGAGGTGATGGAATTCCAGTTGAGCTATTTTAAATCCTGAAAGATGATGCTGTGAAAGTGCTGCACTCAATATGCCAGCAAATTTGGAAAACTCACCAGTGGCCACAGGACTGGAAAAGGTCAGTTTTCATTCCAATCCCAAAGAAAGGCAATGCCAAAGAAT
>SJXO01005835.1:96890-118808 GCA_006408615.1 Connochaetes taurinus | reverse complement strand
GCGGACCAGCACTGCACTAGGCGGAGCGGACCCAGCACTGCACTAGGTGGCGCGGACCCTGCGGAAGGACGTCGCGCCCGGCGGGGCAGCAGGCTCCGGGTAGGAAGGCGCTGCCCGCAGGGAGCGGGGCCACGGCCGCGTCCAGGGCGCCCCGCGCGCAGCGGAGAGAGGCCGGCCGCCCCGAGAAGCCGCGTCCTCTGCGCCCGGGCTCCCGAGGGCCTCCTTCTGCGCCCAGGGATCGCCGGGCCGGGGGCCCTGACGCAGGCCTTGCCCCGGCTCAGACACGCCAACTCGGGGAAGGCGACGGGCGAAAACCAGCAGGGAAGACCTCGCCGGGCGCCAGCGTTGGGACGCGGGCTCTTGCCATTTCTTCTCCCTTGAGGTTTCCTGGCCACCAGAATTTCCTTCTTTGCTGACTAGTTGGTTTTACCAATATCACAGCTACTATATATTTTCTCTTCCTTCCTTCCTTGCAGAGTAGGTGAGCTCCCCCAGCAACTGTAAGCATCTGCAGCTATTCGGTTAGAAAGCAACAGGGAAATTCTTTTACATTGCCAGGAAGAATCATCTAGAAATATTATTGAGAGGAAGCTTCTCAGTGGGGAAAAAACCCTGAGTGGTAGGAAGTGGGGAACGTTCCTGAAGAGTATTGCTGGGCTGTGCTGGTTTCCAGTTACAAGAAAGCATCCCCTGGAAACAGCCCAGGCCCCTTCTAACATGCAGAGAGAGGGGTCTCTGCAGCTATTAATAAGCACGACATGATTAGAAAAAGAGAAAGTTAGCTCTGGAGTTTCCAAGGTGTCCAGAATCCGCTCGCACAGCAACGGCTGCCGTCCCAGCCTTCCCTCTGCGCATCAAGGAGCCCTCTGCCTCTCCCACCCTGCTCTGGCGTGCTCCCCCTCAGCTCCCTCCTCCAAGAAGCTTCTTTTCCGCCACTTAGATTCTTTGTAACTTTATGAACTCAGCACTTGGAAGAATGAATAACACTCAGGAAGAAAGGGACATTTTGGAGGGGGCTGGAGTTGGGTGGTGAGGTTAAAGGAGGTTTCAAACAGCTAACCAGCCTGAGTCAATCTGAGAGACAAAAAGAGGTTCCAGCTCTGTGACTTCTTCCTCCCCTTCTCCTGCTTCTCCTCCTCCTCCCCCTTCCCCCTTTTCCACCCCACCCCTCCTTTTTCTTCTTTTTCAGAAACATAAGCAAAGAATTATTCTGAAATAACTATCAGTAGCTGGACTGTGTTCGTTTGACCACAGCGCTGCTCTGGGACCGAACCACACGGGTCTCAGCTCTTTCTAAGTGTTACATAATAACAGGGACCCCATGAGACGTTAAATCAGCTTCAAAACAAGTTTCTTCCCATAACCTCCTGGACAACAGCCAAAATAAGGCCTAGGGCGACTCAAAGCCCCACCATCCGCTGGAGCAGCCTCGCTCTAAGCTGGCTCAATGAGATGGCTGTGCCCAATCACTTAAGACTGCTCCTACTTAGGCAGAACAGTGAACCACAGGAAAATGTACTAGGGGTTGTATTTGGCAGGTACAAAGTCATCAAAAGAAAATTGAAAGCAAAAGAACCTTTGAAGCAAAAGAACCAGAACATATTGGGGAAAATAGATATACAATGGCATTTGGAACCAAACTTTCAGGATAGTCCTTGTTTGAGAAATATTGTTTCTTCCATTGCCCTTTAAAATTTCTAATGGTTAGGATGTAGATCAAGAACGTGTCCACATAGTTTTAAACATGTGAGTAAAGCAAGTTAAATCAGTTACTGAATTCACTTTGCGTAATACTGTCAATTATATTGGATACATGGAAATAGATACATGGAAATCATCTATCTGTTCAATTTGAGTTTTTTCATTGAAAGCAGGTAAACATAGACAAATAATAAAGTGAATTTTCAATCTCAAATGTTACTCTTATATCCAGAGTGATATTATAGAAAGGCTTTTTAAATAAAAATCATGAAAATAATGCTCTGTGCTTTTATCCCAGTCATTCTTAGCAGTTCCAAATATATAAGATATTGTGTGCTAAAATTTCTTTGTCATGAAAGAGTTAGCAAGTAAAATTAGAAAAGGAAAATTCAAACTATAATATATTGTCAATGTATTTATAACAAAATCCCAGGCTGGACCTGGGAGGGAGACTCAAGAAGGAGGAGATATACGTATAACTATGGCTGACTCATATTGATATATGGCAGAAACCAGTACAATATTGTAAAGCAATTATCCTCCAATTAAAAATATTTAATTTTTAAAAAATCCAAGTCTGTGATTCTTTTCTTGTAACATTATGAAATATAACACATTTCTCAGAAAATGTCGCATCTTATATGTGGCCAAAAGCACACTAGAAACAGCCTTCTGAGCACCAGTGACAGCACTGTTAAAACACTGAGATGATGCGCTCACTGTTCTCCATTAAGGCCTCTTAGCTCCCATAACTTCCCCCAAATAGCGTTATGAAGTCATGTGAGGGTAGTGAGAAGGAAACAAAACTATTGAAAATATCCTCCAAACAAATGAAAACATGCCAAAAATCACACAAGGACTTAATAACCACAGTATTTACAATGGAAAATAACGCTTGTGCCAGAAACAGTGTTTCGTTTTTTACTAGCCAGGCATTTTTTTTCATGTTTAATTTTATACACAGGCTTTTTGCCTGGATTTATTATTAAATTACTTTCCTTTCAACCTCCCCTAAGTTTTGTTCCCCTACATTTACTAATACCAAATTGTTTGAATTTGGCATCAACAGCAGTAAAAGTAAAAGCTAACTTCTATATAGTGCTGATTGGGTCCAGTTCTCATCACTAGAACAATGCTGGGAGCTAGATACTGCTATTAAGCTAGACACTTCTTATAATGCAAGAGCTGAAGTGCAAGAGAGGTGAAGTAATTGCCCAAAGTCACACAGCTGCTAAGTGGCAAAGTTGGGATTGGAACACTGGTGGGCTGGCTCCAGGGCCCATGCTTTTATCACTATTCTCAATTGCCTTCTTACAGCTATTATAGAACTCACAGAGAGCTGCAACTCAGTGATTTTAGTCCAAATTCATCAATTTTGCAAGTCACAAAACCAATTTTCCCTTTGAGCAAACCTTTCCTGAGCTCAGCTGGATTTATGTTTTAGCATCTGTGCACAAGGCACAAAGGCAGACTAATGCAACACAAAAATGTTGGTTCTAATCCTGAAAGATTCAGACTCCTTGAGTCAGACGGAGCTGCAGACACTCCATCTGTCATTTGATGAGGGGAGGCGCTGTAGGCTGGTCTGCCCTTGCGCGCCGGGTCATGCACGCCTGGAGCTAGCTGTGAACTTTCTTCCCGCGCCATCACGCTCTGGAGCCCACCTCTCCTGCCTGGGGTCTGGTCCCAGGACCACCCGCACACATTAATTCATCACCGTGTCTCCGGTCTCTCATGCGGCAGCACTGAAGACCCTAAATCATCTGCCCCAGCCCCGGAGTCCGCACCTACCAGCTCCTCAGGACCCTCTGCTCGCTACACACAAGCATCCCTGGGCTCATCTGCCTTTGCTCAGGTCGTCGTCTCTCCTTCTCTGTCCCTCGTTCTCAACTCCTAGTCGTACGCATCCGCTCAGATCCAGCTCACGTGCCATCTTCTCCACGTGGTCTCCCCCACCTCTAACTCCCTGAAGCAGAGGTAGGAGGCTCCTTCTTTCTGTGTTCCTGGGACTTTGAACCTGCCTCTAGCAGAGCGATCACAGCAGTTTTGGCAGCCTTCTGGCACACCAAGGGGTCCTCCACAAGCAGCCCGCCTGTGAGCCTGTGCCCCTGGGACTCATCACAGAGTGCTGGTTGGGCTGTGGAAGCCTCTGCTCTGGGGCAGCGCGTGCTGCCAGGGAAGCCGCTGCCCCCACAGCCACCTGCTCCCTGCCTGTGTGCACATGGATGGGAGCCACAGCGTGCCAGGACGCGTGAACTGGTGGCAGTGGGCAGGGGCTCCTCTGAAGGTTAGGGTTAGGGCTGTGCTGACAAGCCTATTTCCTGCCTTCCGGAGGAAGGGGGAAAGGCCGCACAGAGTCCCGTGAAACACGCCAACCCCACACGCTCATCTGGATGGCTTCTCTTCACTCCCCCGGGTTTAGTAGTTCCTCTACATGCAGCACCCAGAAGGGAGGGACCTGTCTCTGAAACCAGAGTTCAAGCAGGCTTCCAAAGGTGGCCCAGGCCAGGGCCAGGAGCTGCACGGTGAGCAGCGTCTGGCCAGGTTGGTGGGGCCTGGTCTGGGCCACTGCGGTTTCCACCCATGGAGGCATCTCCTTGCATATCCTTTTCTAATCCCACACCCCATCACATTAGTCCGTCCCTCCAAGCAATACCTCATGCTGTTGTCAACAGAGTGGACCGATCTCAACTCTCATCCCTTAAAACGCTCCCAACTTAGGTGAAATGACTCACACGTTAACATTAAAATACAATGTGGGCAGCGGTGTTATCCTGTGGTCTTTTACAAAGCCCCAAATGAACAGGAAGGATCTGTCCTTGCTGGGGAAACTAGAGAAAATTTCCTGCAGATGGTGCCCCTCTAATTGAAGGACGAAGTCAAGATGTGACCTTCTGCTCATCCCCAGATGCCAGTCAGAGCTTACTTTGCGTCATTCCATAGCATCAACTCACTCACCCCATGCAGAGCCTGTAAGATACAGAGAACTCACAAAGGCCAACGAGATGAGGCCCATGGAGGCATCACAGGGTAGTGGGGGAAAGGAAGCCTGGCACACAACTTCAGCCGAAGCTGAAGCTCATTACTCTTCCTCCAGCATCACTGAATGAACGCACATTGCCCGCCTGGCATAGTAAATGGGCAGGCCCGAGAGCATGGCACCTGCCCTCACTCAGAGGCTGGGAGAGGCAGCCGTGACCTCACATGCATGACCACCTGCCCCCAGTGCCACATGTCCAGTCCATGTGACACATGACCTTGGCCATCCATATTTTTTGAAGCCCCACTGAGATTAAAAAAGCCACAAAAAGGAATTAAACGTTGCCATTTACAGAGACGTGGGTAGGCCTAGAGACCGTCATACAGAGTGAAGCAAGTCAGAAAGAGAAAAACAGATATTGTATAATATTGCTTGTATGTGGAATCTAGAAAAATGGTACAGATGAACTTATTTTCAAAGCAGAAACAGAGGCGCAGATGTGGAGAACAAACTTATGGATCCCAAGGAGGGAGGCGGGAGTGGGATGAATTGGGAGATTGAGGCTGACATACACACATGACTTTGTATAAAGTGAAGTCGCTCAGTCATGTCTGACTCTTTGCTACCCCGTGGACTGTAGCCTACCAGGCTCCTCTGTCCATGGGATTCTCCAGGCAATACTACTGGAGTGGGTTGCCATTCCCTTCTCCAGGGGATCTTCCTGACCCAGGGATTGAACCCGGGTCTCCCGCACTGTAGACAGATGCTTTACCGTCTGAGCCACCAGGGAAGTCCATTTTTTATATTTTGTATAGAACAGATAACTAATGAGAGCCTGCTGTATAGCAAAGGGAACCCCACTCAGTGCTCTGTGGTGAGCTTCGTGGAGAGGAAATCTAAAAAGAGGGGCTATATGTACACATGTAGCGGATTCACTTTGCTATACAGCAGAAGCTAACACAACACTGTAAAGTAACTCCACTCCAATAATTTTTTTTTTTTAATCTTGCTTCTTGCTCATTCTGGGGCACCTTCCAGTCTGGGAAGAATTCCTCGCCTGGTTTTAGGAAGACTGAGAACACTAAAGTGTCCACTAACCCTTTAGCTAGGGAATGTCACAGCCAATGGGGAAAAAAACAGATGGTTGCTTCTGGAAGCTCTGTGATGAACCCCAGAGCCTCTCCATACATCTTACAGCCTCACAGTGCACCAAGTAACTCCAACTTCAGAGGAAAAGCCAGAGGCAGCGATGTTTATAGAAAAGGCCAGCTGTCATTTTTAAAGTGAAGAACACCAATTTCCAGAAAGCTAAACCCAACATATTTGATAATGGAATCATTAATCTACTATTTGGTGACTTTTCCAACTCACTTTCCCTGCCTATAAATTATCTATCAGCTCTGTAAAATTTTTTTTAACTTCAAGGTGCCTTTTGCAAATGGCCTTACCTCGGCCTCCTCCACATCCTTTCGGACACCATCAGAGGGAGAGCTGTTCCCCCAAGGAGCCTCTCTGCCATGTTTCTGGGCCCTCAGGTCACAGCTGCCTCTGAATCCCTTCACTACTTTCGTGAGGACGGCACTGCTGGGCCAACAGTGACACCCAAGCACAACTGTAGCATCATTTCAGGCTGGTGCAGCAGAGCACAGTCAATCAAGAAAGTATTATCTCATAGGGAAAATAGGCTTGTCTTTCTAGTCTTCCAAAAGTGTTACAAAGGAAAGCATAAACAAGTTCTAGACAAAAAGGGACTTCTCCCAGGGCAGGTAGATACATCACCCATCCCTCTTCTCGCCTCTATTGAAATCTGCAAAGTCCATCTTCTACAAAGTGACACACACACACAACCCATCTCTCCCTTGCTTAAGGACATGGTCATTGCCTGTTACCCACATTTTCTTCCCGTGCAGAGGAAGGATTGCTGTGAAGGCATTCCAGAGCTTCCAAAGGGTCTCCTACAAAACTGCCAGAACATTTACCATTTGCACACACTTCACACTGGAGTTAGAAAAATTCCTGGAATATGAGTGTCTTAAGGTGCATCCTGAAAATGAATTCATTTCGCCAGGCAGAAAGGAAGGACAAATGAGAAAAGGAGACTCATGTAATTCTGACACTTAAAGGCCTTCCTGAGAGGTCTGTTACCACCTTAGGCTAGATCTTCAGAGGATGCTCATTGAGGCTTAGGTATGCCCGTCATTCATTGTGACCTTACCTGTCACTTAACGCCTTAGCCTTCAATTCCACATTTGTCTATTGGGTACCATATTAATCCTAGCCCAGTTACATCACAGGGTGCATATGGTAGAAAGATCTAGAAGCTTGTGTAGGGAATAATTTGATAGAGTCATGTCAGTTGTTTCAATCATTAAAGTCAGTCTAGGACTTCCCTGATGGTGCAGTGGATAAGAATCCACCTACCAATGCAGGGAACACAGGTTCGATCCCTGGTCCAGGAAGATCCCACATGCAGGACAGCAAATAACCCAGGCGCCACAGTAGCTGTGGAGCCAAGCCTGGGAGCTCTAGAGCCTGGGAGTTCCAACTACTGAGCCCCCTTGTTGCAGCTACCAAAGGCTGTGTGCCCTACAGCCTGAGCTCTGCAACGAGAAAAGCCACCCCAGTGAGAAGCCCACACCACAACGAAGCGGAGCCCCTGCTGGCTGCAACTGGAGAGAAGCCCTCCAGCAGCAGCAAAGGCCTATCGCAGCCCACATAAACAAATAAATGAAAGTCAGTCTCACGTTCAGAGGTGTTAGTAGTTTACATTTGCTCAGTAAGACTTTGAATGCTAAGCTGATTCACAAATAGTACTTGCAGTTGTTTTTGTTTAGTTGCTAATTGTGTTCGACTCTTTGTGACTCTATGCACTGTAGCCCACCAGGCTCCTCTGTCCATGGGATTTCCCAGGCAATAATACTGGAGTGAGTTGCCATTTCCTTCAGGGGACCTTCCTGACTCACAGATCGAACTCGAATCTCCTGCATTCTTTACCATTGAGTCACCAGGGAAGCCTTTAAATAGAACTTAGACAAAAGGGATCCGCAAAGGATAAAGAGAACTTCTATTTAGTGAGCAATTGCTAGGTGCCAGGCACAGGATTTTTTGAAGCTGGTGCTAAATATTTGAATTTCACAAATGAGAAAATGGAGGCTCTCAGAAGATGAGTGATTTACACATTGCCATACACCTGGTGAGCGGAGGGGCCTTGCCTGAGAGCCAGGTCCTGTTCTCCACAGGCAGTTATTTAGCAGGAAGGAGGAGTGGATCGCATCCCCAAGGCTCTTGCACCAAACCTCCTGACCGTGCAGAGGCCCCAGGAGTATCTCACTTGTGTGCTTTCTTTCTTAGTTGAGCTGTTGAATTGCTTGTTTTCCGTTCCCCAAACCTGCCTGCCTCCTCTGTTTCTGTCCTGTAGCCGTTTCCCCCTGAGGGTGTCTCCGCGTCGCTCGAGTCTCGCCCAGTCTCCTTCAGCTCCATCCCCGCAAGCCCGGTGCACAGCGCTCCTCCTGCTGCGGGGAAACGCGTCTGTTTTGTGCATTCTTTGAGGGATAACATTACTCTCATCTTCCAAAAATATGGAACCAACAACTAATTATTCCCCATCTGCTTTGTTTCAAAAAATGAGCATGGACAAGGCCAGGGTATTATCTCCAGACTATTCTAAAAAGCTCTCAGCACTTTCAGGACTCACAAAGGATATATGAGCAATCATTCAGTTACTAGATTATGACCTATTTCTGTATGACTCCCACATGCCTCCCACTAGCCTCACAGCCAGCAATCTGGAAAGATCCAGCAGGAAGAAATTCACTCTAATCTTGGTCAGACCAAAGACCAAGGAAATAATTAAGATTCTTATGCCAGAGAGGATTGACACAAAAGTCACACTCAGGTGCAGCAAAGGAACAGAGAATAGTTTGAAAAATCATTTCCTTAAGAGGTTGAATTAAGAGAAAGCAAAGGCTGAGCAAGTTTCAGCCTTCTGTGTAATACTAGCAAAATCTACCCCTGTTGTTCCTTGCTTCCTCCCCCTGCCACTGTGTCAGTCCTACCTTCTCTGTCAAAGTTCATCTCACTCTAGCTAATCAATCTAAACCTCTTTTTTTTTTTAATTGAAAGTGATTCCTGACATGCAGTTCCATTCACATCTCGGTTTCAAGCCACCTGCTTTCAAAATTCAAAAGCATAATGGGATGGAATTCAAATTTTCACAAAACTTAGGAACTCATAACTTGGCCAGTTTTGCACATTACGATTGAGTTTGGAGAGAGATTCTATACTATTATTTGTTTGCCAAACATTGATGATTCATATCTCAGATTTAGCCTTAGGTTTTCAGTCTAATTCTCTTTATTTTGTTTATTGAAATGTAAGGCAACTGTGTGTTAGAAAAAAATCCAAAAACGACATAAAAGGTTAACAAATGAAAAGCAAATCAACCTCACAAAGCAGACCCCCAAGCTCCTTGCAGGATGTGAGCATGATTCACAGTTTCTGTGGGCCCCCGCAGAGGCGCTGGTGTGCAGCCCGTCTGTCCATCTGTGTATGTTTATATATACTCCTGTCAAATGAGAGCAGCAGAACCCACTCGCACCTAGCTTTTCTTTACAGTAATAATACATTTCAGCACATACAACCAACTCGTTCTTTTTCAAGATTGCATTGTATTTTATTTCATGGAAGAATGAGAAATCATTTTATCAAACCCTTATATAGCTTGGCATTTAAGCGGTTTCCTTCTTTGGTTTTTAGAGATGGGACAACACCCTTGTTTAAGTGCCTTTTTGGACATACAGGAATGTGCCTTGTGGAATGAATTCTTAAAGGGGCAATTGTAAGAGCCAAGAATCTGTCTTTTGTTCATTTGTTAGAAACTGCTAAATCGCTCTCCAAAGGCAATGCACAAATTCGCACTTCTGCCAAAATGTAAGAGCCCCTTTCCCCTCTCCTTACCAGACAAACTGCAGGCGTGCTGAGTCGCTTCAGTCGTATCCAACTCTTTGAGACTCTATGGACTGCAGCCCACCAGGCTCCTCTGTCCGTGGGATCCTCCAGGCAACAACACTGGTGTGGGTTGCCATGCCCTCCTCCAGGGGGTCTTCCCGACCCAGGGAAGGAACCCGCATTGCTCGCGTCTCCTGCGTTGGCAGGCGGGTTCTTTACCACGAGTGCCACCTGCCAAACGGGCCATTATAAGGCAGTTCCCTCTTGGCCAGGCCGATAGCTGAACAACCGTGTCACAGGTTGTGTTGCTGTTGTCTTTAGTCTTTTCTTTGTGGATTGCCTGGTGTGTTGTGTGGGTTTGGTTTTTGGTGAAGGATGATAAATTTCTAGGTTTACACTAGCGTTACATTCTTTTCTGACACGTGTGGCAGATACCTTTCCAGCTTGACTTGCCTTTTAATTTCTGCCATTTTTTTCCTTTGGTAATTTTTTTTTTAATGTGTACTCATATCTGTTAGTCTTTTCCCTTATGTTTTCTGGGTCTGGTTTTGTTTTGCTGAGAAGGCCGCACCCACTCTCTTGAGAGACATAAAATATGAGTCAAGTAAACAGAGAGACAGGCTTTTGTCTGGGAGAGAACATGTCATACAGTGATAATTAATTTAACATAGTCATAATAAGAACCCAAACGTTTTTAGAAACTTTGTTTTTAAATGTTTTTTTCAATATCAAAACTAAATATGTGAGTAATCAAGAAAAATCAGAGAAATAAGTAGTTGGAGGAGGAAGGGTAATGCGGTTTGCACTACCAGATGTTAAAAGCTAGAAAATAACTAAAATCCAGTGGTTCCATCGATAAAAAGAGATGACAATTATGTAACATGATAGAAGTGTTAATTACTGCCATAATTACACTATATAAACTCACCAAATTAACATGCTGTACACCTTAAATTCACACAATTATGTCAAATACATTTCAATTTTAAAAATCCAGTAGTTCAGATGCCAAAATAAGCAAATAGAAGGACAGAATCAAGAAATGCAAGCAAGATTTGAATGAAAGTATTGAATTTTACAAATGTGACATTTCAGTAAGAGAGAGCAGCTACTGCGCAGTACACGGCCTTCCCTGGAGGCTCAGACTGTAAAGAACCCGCCTGCAACGTGGGAGACCTGCATTCGATCCCAGGGTCGGAAGATCCCCTGGAGAAGGGAATGGCTACCCACTCCAGTGTTCTTGCCTGGAGAACCCCATGGACAGAGAAGCCTGGCGAGCTGTAGTTCATGGGGTCACAGAGTCAGACACGACTGAGCAACTAACACACGCACACACCGTGAAAATCGGCTATATTTGGAGGAGAGAGCCGGCCATAGAAATACAGTCTCCCACCTAAATCCTCATCCTAAACTTATTTGCAATTGTGGTAAATGCTGCTAAGTCACTTCAGTTGTATCCGACTCTGTGTGACCCCATGGACTGTAGTCTGCCAGCTGCCCACGGGATTCTGCAGGCAGTTGTAGCAAATATTCAAACATAAATGAAATTATAACTACCAGAAGAGAATTTACTTTTATAATGCTGAGACATATAAAATCTTTCTTGAAATGCACAGAATTAATTAATAATAAAGGAAAAGACAGACAAATTTGATTATGTAAAATGTAAGTAGTTCTGCAAAATTTTCATAACCAAAACCAAAAGGCACTATAAACACTTGGGAAAGTATATTGCACGTGACAGAGTGACGTATCCACAGGAGACAAAAAATGTTTCAAACAGTTAAGAAAGTGAGGAGGTAAAGGTAATGATGGAAATTAACATACTAGAAAATAATAAGAAAATGGATAGATAAAACCAAGAGTTCAAACTTGGCATAAATACATTAAACATAACTATTTGCTTTCTTACTAGTCTTTTTCCTTTTTAATTTTCTCCTCCTTTTCTCTTATCTTTCCTCCTTGCAGCTACATCAACCCCCAAGCTCACGTCGCCACACTCGAGCTATCCAGGCTTACAACCAGTTATGTCCACTTCCGGATGTAGACTCATCTTTGGTGTTTGTGAGTATAAAGGTACAATACTTAAACATCAGCGTGGATGGTAGATAAATAGATATGACTCTAACAATTGTTTGGTTGCTCAAATGGAATCAGATTATATGTGATTTCTTCATTTTGCTCAGTGGTATCAGATGGAAATTCCTCCGGTTAAATTTCCCTCCTTCTTGCCCTCTTTCCCCCTCTTTCTCTCCTTTCCCCGTCTCCACCCCTCTCTTCTTTCTCTCTTTCACTCTCCTTTTGTCAGCTGCATAACAGTTTATGATATAAACAGAATCATTGTTCCTTAATTGAAAAGTTTTCAGTTTGTTTCCAGTGTTTCACCCCATGAACAAAGCTGCGATAAGCATCTCTGTCCAGTGATCCTTATATATGGTACTTTCATTTCATGAGACATGGAACTTCCCCGTATTTTAAAAATCTTACCATATTATTAGTATAGAAAAGGTCATAGATTATGCTACAGGAATTAGTTTTTTCTCTGTTTATTTGAAATTTTCTTTTCATATCTTTTCTACTAACAACCTGAATAATGGAATTCATGGGTTATGATATTTCTCTCTCACTCTCTGTAGGATTTTCCTCCTTAAATATAGTTGGAACAGTTTGAGACAAGAATTATCTTTTCCCCCTTATAAATGATTTTCTTCTTCCTGGATGCTTATAGGATTTATATTTATTTTAAAAATGTAGTCACTTTCAAAGAATACGTCTTAGCTAATGATTACTTTTTATGAAAGATGTGATAAACACTCAATCTAATAGCATAGTTCTTTTTGTCTTTTCAACAAAGTTTTTTAAACCCTTAAAAACAGTCCTTCCTAGATAAAATTTTCCATTTTGATGTATCTTTTTTCGTATTTTTCAAGTACATCAACTAATCTGTATGAAGGAATGCATTGCCTGTCGTTTGTACTTAACAAAAATTCCCAAATTACTCTTTATCCTCATATCCTGTGTAATTTCTAAAATATCATCCATATTTCAGTTCCAATGTTTTCTTCTTTAAAGACCTTTTAAGAGTAGTTTTAGATGTACAACGAAATTGAGAAGGAGGTACAGAGATTCCCCATATATCCCTGGCCACATGCACAGCTTCCCCCATTATCAACAACCACCACCAGAGTGGTGCAATTATTTGTTACAACTGATGAACGTACATCGACATCTCATAATCACAGAGTCCATAGTTTGCCTTAGGACTCCTTCTCCGTATTGTACAGTGTATGGGTTTAATGTGTGAGTAGCTCAGTTGTGTCCAACTCTTTATAACCCCATGGACTGTAGCCCACCAGGCTCTGTCCATGGGATTCTCCAGGCGAGAATACTGGAGTGGGCTGCCATTTCCTTCTCCAGGGGATCCTCCCGACAGGATCGAACCCAGGTCTCCTGCACTGCAGGCAGATTCTTTACCACCTGAGCCTGTATGGGTTTAACCAATGTACAATTATATCACTATGCTACCATAAAAATATTTTCAATGCCCTAACAATCCCCTGTGCTCCATCTGTTCATCCCCCCCTTCCCTCCCCGATCATTGATCTGTTTACCGTCTTCATAGTTTTGTCTCTTCCAATACGTCACAGAGCTGGAATATTGTAGCATGTGGTCTTTTCAGACTGGCTTCTTTCACTTAGTGACATGCATTTAACATTTCTCCCTGTCTTTTCGTGGCTTCATAGTTCATTTCTTTTTAGTGCTTGATAATACTTAGTGTGGTCTCGATGTACCAATTTACTTGTCCATTCACCTACTGAAGGACATCTTTGTTTGCTTCCAAGTTTTGGCAATTACGAACAAAGCTGATATAAACATTCACGTACAGATTTTTGTATTTTGTATTGACATGTTTTTGGTTCCTTTGGGTAAATACCAAGAAGTACAATTGTTGGGTCATATGAGAAGGTTATTAGTTTTGCAAGAAACCACCACACCATCTTCCAGCGTAGCTATACCATTTTGCATCACCAGCAGCAGTGAATGCGAGCTCCTGTGGCTCCACATCCCACCACCATTTGGTGTCAGCAGTGTTCTTAATTTTGACCATTTACATAGATGTGCAGAGGTATCTCGGGCTTCCCAGGTGGCTCAGTGGTAAAGAATCCACCTGCAAGAGAGGTGGGGTTCAATCCCTGGGTTGGGAAGGTTCCCAGAAAGAGAAAATGGCAATCTACTCCAGTATTCTTGCCTGAAAAATCCCATGGATAGAGGAGCCTGGTGTGCTGCAGTCGATGGGGTCGAAAGAAAAGAGTCAGACACGACTCAGCAACTGGGCACACACACACGCAGTGGTGTTTCAGTGTTGTTTGATTCTGACTGGCCTGATGACGTATGATGTGGAGCACCTCTTCACAGGGCTATTTTCCGTCTGCACATCTGCTCTAGTGAGATAGCTTCTAAGGTCTTTGACCCATTTTAAAGATCAGGTTATTTTCCTCACTGTGGATTTTAAGGATCCTCTAGACATTTTGGAGAACAATCCTTTCTCAGGTGTGTCTTCCGCAAATATTTTCCCCTCGTCTGTGGCTCCTCTTAATTTTCTATTTTGTCTGTTGAAAAGTGTAAGTTTTTAATTTTGATGAAGTCTAGCTTATCAAATCTATTTCATGGACCATGTCTTTAGTACTGCTTCTTAAAAAGTGTCACCAGATCCAAACAAGCTAGGTTTTCTTCTCTGCTGGCGTCTGTGAATTTTGCAGTGTTACACTGTACGTTCAGGCCTGTGATGCACTTTGCGTTAATTTGTGGGGGGATAAGGTCTGTGCTGGGCTTTCTGTTTTGGTTCCGTTTGTTTCTTTGCCTCGGGATGCCCAGTTTTTCCAGCGTCATCGCTGAGGAGGTCACCTTTGCTCCGCGGCATTTCTTTCCTCTCTGACTATATTCACGTGGCTTTGTCTCTGGGCTCTCTGTCTGCCTGCCTCCTCTCTCACGAGGACCACACTGTCTTGATTACTGTACATTTAGAGTAAGCCGGCCTGACAGTCACGGCGTGTCAGCTCTCCAGCTTTGCTCTTCTTCAGCATTGTGCTGACTTTTCTGGGTCTTTCGACTCTCTATGTAACATCTTGCTGGGACTTTTGTTGATACTCCAGTGAATCTATAGATCATGTTGGGAAGAACTGACTTCTTGACAATAGTGAATCTTCCTATCCAAAAACATGGCCTATCTCTCCACTTATTTAGTTCTTTTTTTATTTCCTTCATCAGAGTTTTATGGTTTTCCTCACATAGATCTTATACATATTTTTTAGATTTATACCAAAGGTATTTCATTTTATTCTCCTCATATCCTGCAGCCTTGTTAGAATCTATTATATAAGAAAACAACAGGCTTTCATATCACCTTCATATCCTGCAGCCTTGTTTGTTAGAATCTCTTATTAATGCCAGGAGCTTTTTCATGAATTCTTTTAAATGTTCTATGTAGACAATCGAGTTGTCAACAAAGACAGTTTTATATCTACCTTCTTAATCTGTATACCTTTTCTTTTCTTCCTGCGACAGCAAGAACTCGCAGCATGATGTTGAAAAGGAGTAAGAGGAGACACCCTTGCCTTCTGCTAGATCTTAATGGGAAAGTGTCAAGCTTCTCACTTCAGTTTGATGTTAGCTATAGAGTTTTCATAGAAAATCTTTCCCAAGTTGAGAAAGTCGCCCTCTAATCCATGTTTACTGAGAATTTTTATCACAAATGGGTGTTGGATTCTGTGGAACACTTTTCTGCATCTATTGACATGATCATGTGACTGTTCTTTCTATTGATGCAGTGGCTTACATTAATTGATTTTCAGATGTTGAACCAGCCTTGCATACCTGGGATAAGTCCCACTTAGTTGTGGGGTATAATTATTTCTATATTTTTTTGGATTTGACTTGCTAATATTTTGTTGAGACTATTTGCATATATTTTCATGAGAGACATTGGTCTGTAGTTTTCTGTTCTTATAATGCCTTGTCTGGATTTGGTATTAGGGTAATTCTAGACTTAAAGAATGAGTTAGGAAGTGTGCCTTCTGTTTTAATCATCTGAAAGCGGTTGTAAACAATGATATCATTTCTTCCTCAAATGTGAATTCACCAGTGAACCCAGTTGGATCTGGTACTTTCTGTTTTAGGTTATTAACTTTTTGTTCAATTTCTTTAATAGATATCTACATTGGTCTGTAGTTTTCTGTTCTTATAATGCCTTGTCTGGATTTGGTATTAGGGTAATTCTAGACTTAAAGAATGAGTTAGGAAGTGTGCCTTCTGTTTTAATCATCTGAAAGCGGTTGTAAACAATGATATCATTTCTTCCTCAAATGTGAATTCACCAGTGAACCCAGTTGGATCTGGTACTTTCTGTTTTAGGTTATTAACTTTTTGTTCAATTTCTTTAATAGTGATCAGTTCAGTTCAGTTCAGTCGCTCAGTCGTGTCCGACTCTTTGCAACCCCATGAATCGTAGCACGCCAGGCCTCCCTGTCCATCACCAACTCACTGAGTGCACTCAGAGTTGTGTCCATCAAGTCAGTGATGCCATCCAGCCATCTCACCCTCTGTCGTCCCCTTCTCCTCCTGCCCCCAATCCCTCCCAGCATCAGAGTCTTTTCCAATGAGTCAACTCTTTGCATGAAGTGGCCAAAGTACTGGAGTTAGATATAGTCCTACTCAAATCATCTATTTCTTCTTCTGTGAGTTTTGGCAGGTTGTGTTTTTCAAGGAATTTATCCATTTCATTCAGGTTATTATCAAATTTGTGGGTACAGAGTTCTTCATAGTATTTTTTTATTATCTTTTTTGATGTATAGTTTCATTTTTTACAATGTCAATCTTAATAAATTCGATAGTCCTAAAATGTTATAGTTGTTCTTCTTCACTTATTAATTCTCCTTCCATTTCATTCTTTAATCTCTAGGTTACAGAGCTCAAGGTTGTATTTCCTTGAAGGTATAAGTATTTATCTTTCTAATTATCCTATTAACCAAGATATTTAGATATCTTAAGCAAGTGTTTTTTTCAGATGGATTTTAATCAGTATTCTACAAACTGCATTCTTTAATATTTTAGGAAAGGAGGTATAGAAGTTTTCCATTTTCTTTTTGTTTTTCTTTGATCTTCTGCTTAATCTTCTTTTGACATTCATGTCAGGTCTGTTATTTGCCCCCAGAAGGTTTAAATAAATTATCCTCAACTCTATTCTCTGTTTATTTGAATTATATGGAATTCCATTTTAATTCACCTATTGGCTTTTTAGCCATACCTCATTGCATTACGTTTTTAGTGATTACTTAGAAGTTATTATACATTTCCTTAACTTTTACAGCCTAGAGTTAATACCACCTTACATAAAATGTAGAAACCTTTAGGCCACATAAGATTTAGACAATATTTGAACCTCTCCTTAACACAGGAAAATGAGTGCTTGAAGTTTATGGAATTTTTGCTTTTTCTGTTTCTTTCTTTTTTATTTTTATTTTTGAGCCATCTGAGGAAGAAACTAGAAGGAAATGATTTACCTTGAGTATTTTTCTTAAATTCCAAAAAGAAACAAACCATTCCCTTCCATTTCTTGCTCTTCCTCCCCATGAGTGAACACATGCAAGCAAGAGTATCACACGTGCACACACGTGCACACACACACACACACTTATTCTACTATACACTTGCATAAATGAAGTTTCTTTTGTTGCATATTTTTGTTTTTAAATATCATTGTCATATGGAAATCAGTAAGAAAATGTTTTAACCTTAGTAGACACAGTCATTGTGATAAAAAGCCAAATGAGGTGGACAACGCGCTGTAGTATGACGCATCATGGGCCCCGACTGTGTGACTGCTAAGTTCCCTCAAATGCAAAGATGTTCTGGCTCTAGAAGATGCTGTGTTCAAATATGTGAAACATCCCATTAGATGTTTAATTTTGTCTCATGTGCTCCCAATGACCAGTAGGCTGACTTCTGTTTCATAAAATCAACCAGTGGCTTTGCTTGGCAGAGCAGATCTGATTGTGAGTCATCTCACGCTGAAGCAGAGGCATCAGGGAGAGAGACAGGACATCAGTACTGCTCTGAGCTCCACTGAAAGGGCAGAAATGGCTCCTGTGATAGGTGATCGGGCAGAGCCATGTTTACCTGAAGTTCTCAGGATCCTTGACGGCCAAAGTTTTCCAACTATAGCCAGTAAGCCATCTAGAAGGTAACAGGGATGTTAATGCTTCCAAGCTTTTCCGTGGACAGAAATTATCAGTCAACTTTTTAAAGAAAATATAAATTTCAAACTGATGTTGGGTTCAAGCCTATGAGATGCTATTGGCTATCAGAACCTTCAGTAGGTACTGAACTGATGTAACAACATTGTTAGGCAATTACGCATTCACTGGAGAAAGCATAATGAGTAAAACCATTTCTCTCGTGGTGACCGTTTACCTCCTAACATTTTCAGAGGCCGCCAGTATTTTCACAGCTGTGCTGTTTCCTCTTAAGAAGGCACTAGATCATCAATGTTCCATTAGTTAGCGTTCCACTTCCATAGACCTCTCATTCTTTCTTTCCCTCTCCTGCTGCTCTTAACCAACCTTTTAAAATTTTTTCTAAAGGCAATACATTCCCAAAGTAAAATATTGAACATTATAGAAAAATGTAATACAAAAATGAAAAGAACTTCTGCTCTCAGCTCCTGCATTTCCAGAGGTAGTCAGTACAAACACTGCTTTCTTTCTGGAACTTTCCCTGAATACAATGGAAGAAACACAAATCAATAGATTGATTAATTAAAAATGGCTGAATAATGCTCTGTTACTTGCTTTTTCATACTTAACATTTGTTAGACACATTTCCCTAGCAATTCACAAACAGGTTGATTGCCCTTTTCAAAATTTGCATTTTGTTATACTATGCAATGGTGCCATCATTTATTAACCAATATTCCATAGATCACTATTTAGATGACTGCAGAGGGTTTAATATTAAATGTTCCAATGAATATCCTTACACACTCTTTTTGGAAAAATAGGGCTAGTGTATCAATAGGAAATTTTTCCATAGGTCTTCATAAATTTTTTACTGCTATAAAATTCTAATAATTTTCAAATATAGGGGAAGTTGGGTTTTTTTTCATTTTGTTCTTTCAAAGTTTCTGCTCTTTCTCAGACGACGCTCTTTCTTATTTTGGTCTTCTATAAGCCTACCCTAAACTGTGACAAAATTAATCTTTTTAAAAAGTTATGTTGATCAGCAGGATCCATAATTTCTTCTTTATAGATCACTTAAATAATTATGTTTCACAGACAAAGCTCAAGGCTGGGGCATAACAGCAGCCTCCCCTGCCCCTTTGAACTGGGTATTCTGGAGCTTTCACCCCTCAGCCTGACTGGCTGACCTTTGTTGATTTTACTTGAAGCTATTATTCTAATTGACTCAGTTCTGGCTGACATCTGGATGTGTTTTATAACAGACTGTTTTCATAATTCCACAAAAAAGTTCTCAGGATTAATACTTGTTTATTTTCATCTTCCATTGGACCTTAAATAAACTTGCAGCCAATTGTAGCAGAACTCCTTACTGGAAGCCATTTTACATAAATAAAGGGGATGGTAAATCCATCAAACCTCGGGTTTTCTGTTGCTTTAAAACTTCTTGCCAATAGAGCCTTATTCAGGAAGAACCATAAAGTCAACCAATAGCAAAGCATCCAGGAATGGTTGCAGGTTTGCTGGAGCAGGACAGTCAGATGTGTGAGTGGTGTACGCAGTCACTGCCCCACTTGAGTAGAAGGGCAGTGGTGGGGGGCAGGAGTGCACATGTGCTCATCTGGGCAGGCGACCCAGCACACTGTGGCGAGATGTCTTAACGGGGCTTTGTTCTCTCTGTTGTAGGCACTTTTTTCCCCTGTCTCATCTGAAGACTTTTCCATTTTCCCTTTAAGTTTTCTGACTCTAAGATCCTGATTCAAGAAGCTTCCCCTATCCCCAAATTACAAATTGTTCTCTTGGATTTCCTTCTGATAATTTTTGGCTTTAATTGTTTCTTATTTAATTAACCTGATAAGGATCTAAATGTATTACCACTGTTTTCATTTTTGCTACTAGTATTTTGCCAAATATAGCCAGTTGAGCTAATGTATATTTTACTGAGGAATAAACCTGTGCTACCCTGATTTAAACACCACTTTTACTATTTCAGAAATCTTCTTGCCTGTATACATCTGTTTCTAGATGCATGTTTCTGCTCCATCTCTCCTCATTGATCCGTCTCCTCTGAGGTTAGTTCAAGGCTATCTGGATCACTGAAACACTGTGATGTGCTTTAATAGCTATACAGCAATTACCACACAATTGCCTTCACCTTTTCCAGAATTTTCTTGGCTTTCCTGGCATGTTTCACTTCCAGATACACTTTAGAATTTTTTGGTATTGAAATGAAATCAGGTTGGGATACTGACTAGAGTTATATAATAGCACGTTTGCGTATTAATTAAAAGAATTGACATCTATATATATCTGAATAATTCATCCTGAGGGTTGTTCTGCAGGTTAATTTTGAAGGGTGCTCGTGCTGTGTTATCAGGCTTCTGCTATTGTCCATTAAAGGGATTTGGCGATTATTTCTTTCTGCAGCAGTGTCTGGAACAGTTTCAGCAAAATAATTATCTGTTCCTTAAGTTTCAGCTACATATTACTTTCTACACAGTCTATAACGGCAGTTTTGATTTTCCCTATGGCATAAGGAGTTGTTTTTTAAAATATTTTTGAGCTTCCAATGTGTCCACTTACCCTTCTGTCATTTAATTCTAGTTTTGTTCTACTTGCGAACGCTTTTGAACTTTCCGCGTGACCGTGTCTGTACCTCTAACTGTTCTGTAACAGTTCTGCAACTTTGAATGTGTTGCTGTTGCCGTCCAGGCGCTCAGTCGTGTCCGACTCTTTGCCACCCCATGGACCGCAGCACGCCAGCCCTGCCTGTCCTTCACCGTCTCCCGGAGTTTGCTCAAACTCATGTGCATCGAGTCGGTGATGCCATCTGACCATCTCATCCTCTGTCACCCCCATCTCCTCCTGCCCTCAGTCTTTCCCAGCATCAGGGTCTTTTCCAGTGAGTCAGCTCTTCACATCAGATGGCCAAAGTGTTGGTGCTTCAGCTTCAACACCAGTCCTTCCAGTGAATATTCAGGTTGGTCTCCTATAGGGTGGACTGTTTCGATTTCCTTGCTGCCCAGAGAGTTTTCACAAGCCCCACAATTGGGAAACATCAATCTGTGACTCTCCTTGCTGTAACCCTTAGTACATGGACTTCTGTGAATCTGACCTTGGCTTCTCATCTTTGTCTTCATCATCCTTATATCGCTACAAATTTTCTTTTCCTGAGGGAGGACTTTTATGTTCTGCTTTAATAGCCAAACAGCAATTACCAACCAATTACTTGCTCATGAAAGTTTCTGCAGTACCTAATCTGTTCATCATTGCTTTTGTGCCATTTTCATTTGGGATAATTATGTTTTTCACTTTAAATTCATCCATTTCTTGTCAGTTTTTCCTCCTTCATAAATTCACAGTTCAGTTCATTTCAGTCGCTCAGTCGTGTCTGACTCTTTTGACCCCATGAATCGCAGCATGCCAGGCCTCCCTGTCCATCATCAACTCCCGGAGTTCACTCAGAATCACGTCCATCGAGTCGGTGATGCCATCCAGCCATTTCATCCTCAGTCGTCCCCTTCTCCTCCTGCCCCCAATCCCTCCCAGCATCAGGGTCTTTTCCAATGAGTCATCTCTTTGCATGAGGTGGCCAAAGTACTGGAGTTTCAGCTTCAGCATCAGTCCTTCCAATGAACACCCAGGACTGAGCTCCTTTAGAATGGACTGGTTGGATCTCCTTGCAGTCCAAGGGACTCTCAAGAGTCTTCTCCAACACCACAGTTCAAAAGCATCAATTCTTCAGTGCTCAGCTTTCTTCACAATCCAACTCTCACATCCACACATGACCACTGGAAAAACCATAGCCTTGTCTAGACAGACCTTTGTTGGCAAAGTAATGTCTCTGCTTTTGAATATGCTGTCTAGGTTGGTCATAACTTTCCTTCCAAGAAGTAAGCATCTTTTAATTTCATGGCTGCAGTCACCATCTGTAGTGATTTTGGAGCCCCAAAAAATAAAGTCTGCCACTGTTTCCACTCTTTCCCGATCTATTTCCCATGAAGTGATGGGACCAGATGCCATGATCTTCATTTTCTGAATGTTGAGCTTTAAGCCAAC
>SJXO01005835.1:68725-96602 GCA_006408615.1 Connochaetes taurinus | reverse complement strand
GGCAATCTTGATTCCAGCTTGTGCTTCTTCCAGCCCAGCATTTCTCATGATGTGCTCTGCATATAAGTTAAATAAGCAGGGTGACAATATACAGCCTTGACATACTCTCACATTTTACTGAGAGTTCAAATCCAGATTTTTAGGTGATTTCTACTTTTTCTTGAAGTCAGTCTGTTGTTCTGTTTCCAGATGAAACCAAGTGTATGGTGTGTTTTTTCTATTTGCTTATCCCTACAAAGGGAAGTCCACACAGCAGTGTGTGGGATCTGTCGGAGACCATTGGCTTCCAATTAGAATCTCTCAGGCTACAGTCAAAGAATGGAAAAGCTGGAATTTCTAGGCATTCCCTTTCTCCAGGTGAGTTTCCAGAGGGTTTAGGAGGTAGGAATGGATTAAGAATTGGAGATGGAGATAACAAGAGGTTTAAGCACAGTGCTAAACAGTTTATATTCGATATCCTTGGGGCGCTGTCAAGGCCTCCCTTGATATGAGGGGAACCGCTCCTGCCGCTGCGTTTGATTCACGTGGACTTCTCTCTCCACCACTTGGGCCTCCCTGGGGGCTCTAGTAAAGAATCTGCCTGAAAAGTGGGAGAACTGGTTTGGATCCTTGGGTAGTGAAGGTCTCCTGGAGAAGGGAATCTTCTACCGTCTCCAGTATTCTTGTCTTCACTTTCACGTTCTCTCTGCACCGAGGCAAATATAAGCGGGTGAACAGCACTTTAAGGCGTTTCACTTGCAGCCCTGAAGTCTGGTCTGCCCTCCCCGTGGCCCACACGCTCTCCCTGCAGCTTTCTACTCTCATTTCACAAACACCAAGTCTCCTTGTTTCCTTTGTAAGGGGACCAGACAGATGTTTTCTGAAACATTTTTCTCTTTCCTATCAGTGATTTTAGAGATCTGCTCTTTCCCTAAGTTGTCTAGATAACATGCTATTCTCCTTGAGCTGCAAGATCATGCCATGGAAACTTCTTTTTACTGTTCAGTCATACAAGGAAAAACTATATCTAGGCTTGGCCTCCCCTGACAGACACAGGATGTGAACTGCCCTGGGTCACCTCCATTTTTCCTCTTGAGGAGTTCAATGACCCTCTCTCCAATGAATGTCTGGAGAGGTGGCAAATAGAGCCCATAGCTCCATTTTCACTTCAGCATAGTCATTTAGATAGAGCTGGGTCCCAGATCTTACTTAGTATGGCTATGACATCCCCCGCCGTGGACTGCCAGGGTCTATGGTAAGAGAGTCAGATGCAGTCTATGGGCCTTTCTAGTGTTCACCATTTCCTGAACATACAGAACAGTGGATTTCCCTGGTGGCTCAGTGGTAAAGAATCCACCTGCCGATGCAGGAGACGCAGGTTCAGTCCCTTGGGTCGGGAAGATCCCTGGAGAAGGAAATGGCACCCACTCCAGTATTCTTGCCTGGAGAATCCCATGGGCAGAGGAGCCTGGCAGGCTACAGTCCATGGGTTGCAGTCAGGAGTGTCCTTCCCCCAGCCGCATCTGCTAATCAACATCCAGCGCCCGGAGAGATGACATGGCACTTCTTCAGTGGCCCCCGGGCATCCCTTTCCTCCTTGTCGCCCGTAAACTCTGACCTCAGTGATCCATGTTCGAAATACGAGCTTCATTAGCTGTCCACTTGCTCTGCTCTGCAGGTTGGTCCGTAATTCATGCTTGTGTTACAGAGCTTGGACAAGCCACAAAGCACGAGGCTGATGCGGCACTTGGAGCAGACACGTTCACAAGGACCCTGTAGCCAATTCCAGGAATGTCTGTGCCCTGCAGATTCCTTCAGGAACAATTTTAATAGTAGGAGCCACACAGTAAACTGCCTGGCCATGAGAAGAACCTCACAGCGTAAGGACAGAACAAATCGTAATCACACAGCACAACCAGTAACAATAATGGTAACTACTTATACTGGGAAAAATTGACTTATGATTATTAATAACTATCATCATGAGAAATGTTACCCTGGAAGCGGTTGGGTTATCTCCAGAGCCAAGTGCTCCAGAGTAGAGACAGAGGACAGAACAAAGAAAATCTGCAATAGAAAAACCTGATTCTCTGTGGGAAAAGGTAACGGGGGAAGCCCATGAAAGATCAGCAGGGTGTAGCCTGCCACCTTTCCATTCACTTGGCTATCCTCTGCCTTTCTCCTATCTACACCACAACCAGCAGTAGCAACAGGGGTAACTAACATGGGCCACAAATGCATCAGGAATATAGTTTCCTCACATCCAGTGTTTCTCTCCCTCTCACCTCAACCCAGTGGTATATGTAGAAAAGGAAAACAGAATCTTAGAGACCTGGAGCCAAGAACTGAAACCCATTCCTATCTGACCCAAACTGTTACACTGATTTTCTGTTACTGGCCACTTAAAAGGGAGCCCCACTGGTCCCTAACGGGAACAGTGCAGCAAGTGTGCCCTGGAAACCATAAGAGGAGATGGGGCAGCGGCGGGAGAGTTCTGTCCATCTGCCACGACGCCTCTGGCGGAGCAGCAGATCCACTGGGGAATGCGGTCTGTGTTTCCTTGGAGAACTAAATATACAGGTTGCCCATTAAGCCCCTGAAAAGAGACGAGAATAGCCAGGTATCAGTCAGCATGAGACAGAGTCATGCTACAGTGGCACACAGCCTCCAAATCCCAGTGGATTAAAATAACAGAGACCTATGTCTTCTCATGCCACATGCCCAGTTTAGATTAGCAGGGGGCTCTGCTCCTCAGTCACTCAGCAAGCCAGTGTGATAAAGCAGCCTCTGTTTCCAGAATTCCAGTCATTGCAGCAGAGGGCAAGAACACTACAGAGACCTCACATCAGCAATTAAAAGCTCTGGTCTGGAGAGGAGGCATTATTCCCACTTCTAACTCCTTCCCCAGAAGGAGTCACACGGCCTCGCCTAACCACAAGGGAACCTAGAAGTGGCCCCTACCACGTGCCTTGTTGGTGTTATGTAGTCACAAAGGCGTGTCCATCTCTTTATGACCCGATAGACTGTAGCTTGCTCCTCTGTCCATGGCATTTTCCAGGCAAGAATACTGGAGTGGGCTGCCATTTCCTTCTCTAGGGAATCTTCCTGACCCAGGGATTGAACCCATGTCTCATGCACTGGCAGGCAGATTCTTTATCGCTGAGCCACCAGGGAAGTCCAGCATAAGCCTAGGGAGAGGGAGAAGAAGAAAACAAGGCAAGCAGCGTTAATGATGGCCACGCCCAGCTGCACCTGCCTCCTGTGGTCACTAGTATCAATTCTCAGACCCGTAAGACCTGCAAGTCGCTCCAGAGAAGATTGTGGCGATGTTCAAAGGTGGCCATAGTGCTTCCAGCAGCACAAGGAAGAGACAAGCATCTTGCCCCTCAGAGAAGGACTTCTAAGAGCAACTGTATGGTTTTATCTCTGCATTTTTCTGCATCTGTGAGCTAATTTTTCTCCCTAAGGACAAACACTACTTTTGGAGGTGGAAAAAAATTAACTGTGAATTATATCTTGATAGAATCAGTTACAAATTATGGGCAGAACTAAACTGATCACTTTCTCCTTTGGTGTGATCAGTGCTACTCCAGGAGTCACTATCTTTACAAGGCTAGGAGGCAGTAGACGATCATTTCCAAATTCTATGACTTCTTCTCTTTTCTATTAAATGGGGGAGGCAGACTGCATATCTCTAGGATCTCTTTTGTTCTGGAATGGTATGAATATACATCAAGGAAAATTAATTTTCACTCTTGCTATTGCTAAAAATAATCCCATCTTCTTGGCCGGCACTTTATTCTTCCTGAGCCGACGATGCTGGAGTCCCTCAGGTCAAGCCCTAGAACCTCTTTACTCCTGACGGTCCCTTCCTCTGGGTAAGCCTCTCCTGTCCTGCTTGTGTCACAGCCTCTATGTTGATACCCCCAGAGGTTCAAGGACACACACTCAAATAAACTTCCCAATAGCTGCATCTTTCGCTTCCCAGGTGGCTCAGAGGTAAAGAATCCACCTGCCAGTACAGGAGGTCCAGGACACGCGGGTTTGATCCCTGAGTCAGGAAGCTCCACTGGAGAAGAAATGCAACCCGCCCCAGTACTCTTGCCTGGAGGACTGCATGGATGGAGGGGGGGCTGGCAGGCTCCAGTCCACGGGGTCACGAAGAGTCAGGTATGACTGAGCAAGAGCACGCACGCGTTCCGTCTCTCGCAGTCAGATGAGAATGCCCCAGAGGGATGGTCTCCCCACCTTCAACCTAACGCTCTCCACTGTCACCAGTAGTAAGCTGGCTGCTTCTGCTTAAGACCGAAGAGTTATCCTGCAGACCACCCTCTTCTTTCTCATCTAGTCTAATCCTTCCATCCCATAATTCTGATCCATTCTGCCTCTCAACGGACTCCACCTTATTCTCCTCCACCTCCACCCCACCACCTCAGGTTGAACCACGGCCATGAATTCCCTGAAAATAAGCAATATCAGTCATCTCTGCTGCTATTCTTAGTACTTCTGCTCTTACACTTCCCAGTTCATACGGGACACAGAAGTTGGAATGATATATTAAAGAATAAATAGGATCACATCACTTGCTTAAACTGTTTAGAAGCATCCTCTTTAATTTAGTATTGAGTCCCCAGTCCCACCAGATAGCTGCCAACTGCCCCTTACACACACCTCCCATTACACCCCTTGTCACCCTCCGTTTTGCTCACAAGATCTAGCCTCACAAACCTTTCACAGGCTGAAAAGTTATCCCTTCTCTGCCTCATCACTTTCCCCATCATTTTCACCCTGCCTGCCATGTTTTTTGTCCACATCTTTGCCTGGCCCATCCCCAACTCCTCCTTCAGTCACCAACCTAATGATCATTTCCTCAGAAAGGCTTTCTCTGCCCCTCATTCTGATCTACTAAAAATCCCTTTCAGGCTGCTCCTTCTTTCTGTTACATTATTTATCATTAATTTTAATTTGTTTATTTCCATCATTAGTCATTTGCTTTATAACAAACCCACAGCTAGCATCACTTTCAATGATGAAAAGCTGAAAGCATTTCCTCTAAAATCAAGAACAAGACAAGTGTGTTCACTCCACTTCTATTCAGCATAGCATTAGAAGTCCTAGTCTCAACAATCAGGGAAGAAAAAGAGATGAAAAGCATCCAACTTGGAAGGGAAAAGGCAAATGGTCATTGTTCACAGATGGCATGATAGTACACTTAAAAACTAAAACCTTCAGAAAAAAACTATTAGAAATAATTAATTCATTCATAGAATTGCAGGTTACAAAATTAATATGCAGGAATCTCTTGCTTTCTATACATTAATAATAAAATACTGGAAAAAAGAAAACAATTGTTCGAGTGGGAGGGAACGGGGATAAACCTATGGTTGATTCAAGCTGTAGTTTGGTAGAAACCAGCACAGCAGTGTAAAGCAATTATCCTTCAACTAAACATAAGTCAATTTTTAAAAATTAAAAAATTTAAGTAAAAAGTAAAAGATATTAAAAAATAATAAATAAAATTGCATCAAAAAGAATAAAATATCTAAAAATAAACCAAGAAGGTGAAAGACCTATACCCTGAGAACTATGAGACACGAATGAAGGAAACTGAAGGTGATACAAAGAGATGGGAAAATACCTCAAGTTCACTGACTGGAAGAATCAGTATTATTAAAATGCCCATGCTGCCCAAAGCAATCTTCAGATTTAATTCAATCTTTATCAAAATACCCATGACATTTTTCATAGAACTAGAACAAATAATCCTAAAATTTATATGGAACCACAAAAGACCTTGAATAATCAAAGTAATCTTGAGAAAAATGAACAAAGCTGTAGGTACCACACTCCTTGACTTCAGACTATACTACATAGCTATAGGAACCAAAACAATATGGTATTAGCATAGAAACAAACACATAGATCAATGAGACAGAATACAAAGCCCAGAAATAAACCTATCCACATTATGGTCATAACATATTTTTCTTATTCAGATAAAAAGAAATATGTACTTTTTAACTCAGCAAAAAAATATGTTTCCACTGAAAATACCTAAAGCAGTGAAAACCAAGTAGTAATAATCACTCCAAGCATGAAGACCTTAGTATTCAGGTCCCTGCAGAAATGTTTGAGATGATTCTAGACTGTTGTATCAGAAAGCAAAGAAGTTAACCAAGTGAAGTGAAGTTGCTCAGTCTTGTCGACCCCATGGATTGTTGCCTACCAGGCTTCTCAGCCCATGGGATTTTCCAGGCAAGAGTACTGGAGTGGGTTGCCATTTCCTTCTCTAGGGGATCTTCCCTACCCAGGGATTGAACCCAGGTCTCCCGCATTCCAGGCAGACGCTTTACCCTCTCAGCCACCAGGGAAGCCCAAAGAAAGCAAAGAAGTTATCCAAGACTACCAAAAAAAAAAAAAAGTCAAAAGACCCAGCAGCCAATTTGAAAGAATTGCCAAAGATGGGACAATTTAAACATCAAAAAGTACAACGCCTGCAGTGAATTGAACAATATCAAAGAATTTAAAACTTGTGAGTCAATAATGATTTAAAAAAAAAAAAAAAAGGCCACAATGTTCACATTGGAGATTGCTAGAAAACCAAAGAATTTTCTGGAAAACTAGTAAATAACTGGAAAGAATCAATCATTTATTTTGACATTCCTGGATAAACTATCTTTTAGGAAATCCAACTGATGATCAAAAGTTCTTATTTATAAAATAATTACAGCTGATAAATGCAGAGAGAATTAGTTACAGAGAACCCCCACTTTGCAACCCTAATAAAATAATGAGCCTGAAAGTCATCAATAGCTGCCAAATCCACTCGGTGGAAGGTGGATGAGAAACTTCTTACTGGATGGATCAGGCTGATATTGCCTGAATTCACTGATGAATCTTCACATCCTGAAAGGGGAAAATAAAGGTGCCAGCTTTCCAGTGCTCCTGATGAAATGCAATAGGAAAGACACAAACTGGGAAATAGTTTTAGGAAAAATCCGAATCTGATAAGCCTCTAGATCTAATCACTAATTTAAACAAGACAAGACAAAGGAGCAGCACCACAGAGTAAAGCCCACCAGTGCGGAATGTGGAGAATCCTGCAGGACGGATGGCGAAGCTCCTCAACAAGGAAATGACGAAGGCGGAAGGAGACGGAGCTTTGGGTTGGGAGAGAAGGACATTATACATATGTGTGTGGATATATATCGTGCACTTTAATTCAGCTTTCAACTGAAAAAAGAATCAGGAAATTTAACCATAGACTGGCTACCAGATATGAGTGGATTATTTTTCATATTTTTAGTGTGATAAAGGTAAAATTCAGTTCAGTTCAGTCGCTCAGTTGTGTCCGACTCTCTGTGACCCCATGAATCGCAGCATGCCAGGCCTCCCTGTCCATCACCATCTCCCGGAGTTCACTCAGAATCACGTCCATCGAGTCCGTGATGCCATCCAGCCATCTCATCCTCGGCCGTCCCCTTCTCCTCCTGTCCCCAATCCCTCCCAGCATCAGAGTCTTTTCCAATGAGTCAACTCTTCACATGAGGTGGCCAAAGTACTGGAGTTTCAGCTTTAGCATCATTGCTTCCAAAGAAATCCCAGGGCTGATCTCCTTCAGAATGGACTGGTTGGATCTCCTTGCAGTCCAAGGGACTCTCAAGAGTCTTCTCCAACACCACAGTTCAGAAGCATCAATTCTTCGGCGCTCAGCCTTCTCCACAGTCCAACTCTCACATCCATACATGACCACTGGAAAAACCATAGCCTTGACTAGACGGACCTCAGTCGGCAAAGTAAGCATGCTTTTAATAATGACCCATTTCTCTTAGAAATATAGAGTTAAGCATTTATTAATGAAATAATGTAATATCTGGGTTTTCTTTTAAATGATTCATTGGGAGGGGACAGTTAAAGCAAGGATGGGATGGATGGCGTATAAGTGAAGCAAGAAAAAAATTATAGCTTAGTGCTTAACCTTAGTTTCTCTAATCTGAGTAGCTACTCTCTACAGATACAAATAAACTGGCTCTTTATTCTATCAGAGAATACAACTTACAAATGATTTTGTGACAATAGTTTTAGTTATAAATCTAAGACTATTTAAGATATTTCCTAAATATTGTTCATGAGACCCTCACCCTAAGCACAATGGATTGCCAAAAATAATAGCCATCTCCAACCTTAAGTCTCTCATTGGGGAAACAACTCAACTGTAGCCTCGATCACTATGCTGCCCCTTCCCCCCGTCCTGGACCAGGCACTTCAGTTTGCACAGGCTTGGTCGTACAGAAGCCCAATCACCTGACCACCCAGCTCCAGGCTGTAGAGCCTTCTCATCTTCTGCCAAGACCCAAGGTCTCAAAACAATGTTTTCTGTTCATTTCCTTAGTATCTCGTGGTCTTTACCTATCAACTTATATTGGAGATTCCACATTGACACTTTCCTCTGCTTCTTCTGCTAAACCTCCTCCCCGTTGCTTTTAGAACTTTCGGCCATGTGCTTCTCCTGAAAGCCTCCCATTGTGATGAAATGGTTGAGACAGTCTCTCTGTCTCATCAGTACAGGGGAAAATGTGGACTTCCCTCTCACTTCCAACAATGAATGTGTCGTTGCCTTTAAACCTTAGCCAAACTGAAATCATTTCAAGAAGAGACAATGGGCCTCTGAGATTAGATATACGTAACAAGGCACCAGGCACCATCTGTTCAGCCCAGAGAGTCTGTGGGTGTTTAAAGGCGGTGGGCAACCAGAGGCTGAGACACCACTGGCTAGCATCTGTCTTGTTCCTGGTGGCCTGTCAGCCTGCTGAGGAACACAGATGGTGTCATAGAGCACGCCTGAGTTTTGGAATCAGACAGAAGTTGGTTTGAAATGTAAATCAGCCTCCTCCTAAATATTTTCACTTGGACACTAACTATTGCCTTCTGGGCTCCTCCTTTGCTCTAGGAGTTCAGTAACCCTGCACCACTTAATTACTGTGAAGCCTCATACGCCAGCCCTGAGCACATGCTCACACGTGGGAGCCCTGATGCGGTTCCTTGTGAACTCTAAAAGGGTTACTCTGGCAGTTAAACTTGATTTTTCTGGAACATCATGTCCATTCTCAAAGCAAATAGTTTATTCATCGTCTCATCTCGTTCCAGAAGCCTTCATTTATCTTTTGGGGTTTCTGGCATAGTTCTCCAGCCCTGGAAGTCTTTGGCCCCGGACCCCCTCCGAGTTCAGGCTCTTGCATCCAGCCGATCACAGGGCAGCAGCGTCCTAGTCACTTATCTGGATAAGGCGCCGTGGGAGGGAAAACCCTGGCGAGGACGATCGCATCTGTCACACTGGTTCAGAACGAGGGAGGACAGATAGAAGGTTCTGCAGTTCTCTGCTCATCAGAAAATGATGGATGATTTCCTGCCAAGGCCAAACAAGTTGCTGATTAATGACCCAGTAATGGCACCCACTACCCGCTGTCTGCCTCATTTGTCTCCCTGTGTGGACAGATTAAGGGCTGTAAATACAGTCGGGCCCTCTTGCTCATTGCATGGGTTTCTCATTCTCTGTTGCTTTAAGGCTGGTATCTTGGAGTCGGTGCCAGTGGTGAAGGGCTGAGTGTGCTTCACAGGAGTTCCCAGGGAGTCTGAGACAGAGGAGGAAGGAGGTAGACAAGGAAAGTACAAGGTCCTTAACATTCCTTATTCCATTAAATCCTCAGGACAGACATGAGGTGGGAAGAATTACTCTCATTTGTAGATGCTCAGAGAGTAAATAATGCATTCAAGACCACATAGGTAGGAAATGGTTTGTCTGAAATCTCAACCCAGTCAGTTTGATTTTAAAACTGTTATTTCTAATCACTATACCACATTCTCCCAAACAAAGCCGGTGTCTTCTGAATCCAAACATTATATTGTTTGGAGGTTCAGACATATATGAGACAATTATGGATACATGCATGCGTGCTTAGTCACTTCAGTCGTGTCTGACTCTGTGTGACTGTAGCCCACTCCTCTGTCCATGGAATTCTCCAGGCCAGAAGGCTGGAGTGGGTTACCATTCCCTCTTCCAGAGGATCTTCCCAACCCTGGGATTGAACCTAAGTCTCCTGCAATCCCTACAATGCAGGCAGATTCTTTACCACTGAGCCACCAGGGAAGCCTTTATGGGTATACACTAAGAATACAATTCAGATTTCAAGGAAAGGAGAGATAACAGCTGGGACAAACACAAAGACAGCCCTTCAAGTTATATAGTAAGTTCATAGGTGTTCATTTTTATACTGGGCTTCTTTATTGACACATGTTATATAAAATATATATCAAATAATATACAGAAGGAAAAAGTCTAATGTCTTTTTCAAAACCTAAGTAGATACTCTCATGGGTAACAGTTTTCATCAAAGATAAGGTAAAAATAAATCCATTAGTCAGAATTAATGCACAGAATATTATACTAAGTTCTATCAGAGATTAGAAATAACAGTCAATACAGGCATACATCAGAAATTTTTCAGGTTCCATTCTAGACCACAGAATAAAGCAAATATCACAATAAAGTCACACAAACTTTTTGGTTTCTCGGTGCATATAAAAGTTACATTTACCCTATACTGTAGCCTATTAAGTAGACAATAACATGCCCCAAACTGTACATACCTTAATTTAAGATAGTTTATTGTTTAAAAAAAAAAAATGCTGACCATCTGAACCTTCAGCAAGTTGTGATCTTTTTGCTGGTGGGGGGTCTTGCCTAGATGTGGATAGATGCTGACTCATCAGGGTGGTGGTTGCTGAAGGTTAGAGTGACTTTCAAAATTGATTAGAATAAGACAAAAATGAAATTTCCACATTAATTGACTCTTCCTTTCATGAACAGTTTCTCTGTGGCATGCAATGGTTTGGCAGCATTTACCCACAGTAGAAATTCTTTCCAAGCTGGAGTCAGTCCTCTCAAACTCTGCTATTGTTTTACCAAGTTTATGTAATATTCTAAATCTTTTGTTATCATTTCAAGTCTTCACAGCTTCTTCACCAGGAGTACATCCGTCTCAGGAAGCCTTTCTCGACTCATCCATGAGGAGCAGCTCCTCCCCTGTCATAGTTGTATCATGAGATCGACTATTTCAATCTCGGCTCATCCATGAGGAGCAGCCCCTCCTCTGTCACAGTTGTATCATGAGATCGACTATTTCAATCTCGGCTCATCCATGAGGAGCAGCCCCTCCTCTGTCACAGTTGTATCATGAGATCGACTATTTCAATCTCGGCTCATCCATGAGGAGCAGCCCCTCCCCTGTCACAGCTGTATCATGAGATCGACTATTTCAATCTCGGCTCATCCATGAGGAGCAGCCCCTCCCCTGTCACAGCTGTATCATGAGATCGACTATTTCAATCTCGGCTCATCCATGAGGAGCAGCCCCTCCCCTGTCACAGCTGTATCATGAGATCGACTATTTCAATCTCGGCTCATCCATGAGGAGCAGCCCCTCCCCTGTCACAGCTGTATCATGAGATCGACTATTTCAATCTCGGCTCATCCATGAGGAGCAGCCCCTCCCCTGTCACAGCTGTATCATGAGATCGACTATTTCAATCTCGGCTCATCCATGAGGAGCAGCCCCTCCCCTGTCACAGCTGTATCATGAGATCGACTATTTCAATCTCGGCTCATCCATGAGGAGCAGCCCCTCCCCTGTCACAGCTGTATCATGAGATCGACTATTTCAATCTCGGCTCATCCATGAGGAGCAGCCCCTCCCCTGTCACAGCTGTATCATGAGATCGACTATTTCAATCTCGGCTCATCCATGAGGAGCAGCCCCTCCCCTGTCACAGCTGTATCATGAGATCGACTATTTCAATCTCGGCTCATCCATGAGGAGCAGCCCCTCCCCTGTCACAGCTGTATCATGAGATCGACTATTTCAATCTCGGCTCATCCATGAGGAGCAGCCCCTCCCCTGTCACAGCTGTATCATGAGATCGACTATTTCAATCTCGGCTCATCCATGAGGAGCAGCCCCTCCCCTGTCACAGCTGTATCATGAGATCGACTATTTCAATCTCGGCTCATCCATGAGGAGCAGCCCCTCCCCTGTCACAGCTGTATCATGAGATCGACTATTTCAATCTCGGCTCATCCATGAGGAGCAGCCCCTCCTCTGTCACAGCTGTATCATGAGATTGACTATTTCAATCTCGGCTCATCCATGAGGAGCAGCCCCTCCCCTGTCACAGCTGTATCATGAGATCGACTATTTCAATCACAGCTTCAGGCTCCACTGCTAATTCTAGTTCTCTTGCTGTTTCCACCATGTCAGTAGCTACTTCCTCCCCTGAAGTCTTGAATCCCCTGTAGTCATTCATGAAGGTTGGAATCAACTTCTTTCAAACTCTTGTTCATGTTGGCACTTTTGACCTCTTCCCATAAATCACAGTTTTTTTCTGCACTGCAGCATGGGGAATCTTAGTTCCCTGACTGGGGATAGAACTCAGAAACTCTTGCGTTGGGAGCACAGCGTCTTAGCCATGGAACACTGGGGAAGTCCACGGGGTCCTTAAAGCCGTGCACTCTGGTGTGACTTTTCCTTCTTCAACCTCGGGAACCAGCCTCTGCTGGCTTCAGACTGCTCTTCTTCAGCTTCTTCACCTCCCTCAGCCTTCACAGAATTACAGAGAATTATGACTCGTGGAGATGAAAACAAAAGTGACTAAGAAAACCAAAGCACCCATCAGTTACAATGAAGCCCCTTTGATACCTCTTCCCATAAATCACAGTTTTTTTCTGCACTGCAGCATGGGGAATCTTAGTTCCCTGACTGGGGATAGAACTCAGACTCTTGCGTTGGGAGCACAGCGTCTTAGCCATGGAACACTGGGGAAGTCCACGGTGTCCTTAAAGCCGTGCACTCTGGTGTGACTTCCTTCTTCAACCTCGGGACCAGCCTCTGCTGGCTTCAGACTTCTCTTCTTCAGCTTCTTCACCTCTCTCAGCCTTCACAGAATTACAGAGAATTATGACTCGTGGAGATGAAAACGAAAGTGACTAAGAAAACCAAAGCATCCATCAATTACAATGAAGCCCCTTTGTGAGTGTGCAGGATAGTAAAGTGGCTTAGGTAGAAAGGTAGGCTGGAACCATGCTCCCCTTCTGCGCCTCGATGCGGTGGCCTCCCCAGGTTCCCTGAGGGGTTAGCCAGGGTGTGGTCAGCAAGGCTGGTGCTGTAGGAGCACAAGGCCAGCAGGGCACTGGGCAGGCTCTGTGCATCCTCCCTCCCTCCCACTGATTCCTCAAGAAAGCACACATGTGTAGAAAAGAGAGAGGCCCTTGCTCCGAATTAAGCTTTCACTTAAGGCAGTGTTGTGGCTGGTTTGATCTTCTATCCAGAACACTAAAACTCTCTCCAGATCAGTAACAAGGCTGCTTCACTTTCTTATCATTCACGTGTTCACTGGAGTTCATTTCCTTCAAGAACTTTTCCTTTGCATTTACAACTTGGCTGACTGTTACAGGAGGCCTAGTTTTGGGTCTGTCGTGGCTTTGGACATGCCTTCCTCACTAAGCTTAATCATTTCTAGCTTTTGATTTAAAATGAGAGACATGCAACTCTTCCTTTCACTCAGACACATAGAGGCTATCGCAGTTGTTAACTGGCCTAAATTCAAGGTTCACGTGTCTCGGGGAATAGGAAGGCCAGAGGCGAGGAAGAGAGACAGGGAGACATCTGTCAGTAGAGGAGCCAGCACACACACAACATTTATCAATTAAGTTTACTGTCTTACATGAGCGTGGTCCGTGGAGTTCCAAAGCAATTGCAATGGTAACATCGAAGATCACTGATCACCAAAAAAATAATAATAATGAAAACATCTGAAATATTGCAAGAATTACCAAAACGTGACACAGAGACACAAAGTGAGAACATGCTGTCCAAATCTGCTCAAGACAGGGTTGCCACAAAATTTCAATTTGTTTAAAAAAAAAAAGAAAAATCTGCAAGGCCTGATAAAGTGAAGTGTAATAAAAGAGGTATGCCTGTCTAAAATTCCTGTTTGCATGATACAAAATAATAAAGAGGCCAGGCTAAGGCATATAGAAATGACTTACCATTCTAGAGGCTTCATTAGAATCATCTGCCTATGGTTTGTTTTACAAGGATCTTTTCTAGTCCAGGGAGAGGATGCTCAGAAGACCGGAATCCCCGCCCCACTACCAGGGCTGCGCTTTTCAGGCCTGCCTGTAGCTCAGGGCCTGACCGCCACCAGCCTTGTCAGTGCCACTGCCTGCCCACCTGAAAGCTCCAGGGGAAAGCCACCCTGGTCACCCAGGCGTCAACAGCCACGGGACTTGAGGAGAACACTCTGGTGAGGAGGAGGAGTCTTACTCCTTCTGCTTCTGAACTCCTTTCACAAAGGCAAGGTAAGCCCCTCAGGAGAGACCCTTTCCAAAGGAAAATGGCGGCCAGCACTATTCACAGGCACGGGGAGCACTTCTCTTTTGCAAATAGAAATGCGGCCTAAGTCCCACTCCAGTGGCCCTGCAGGAAAGGAAGGTAAGTCCTTGAAGGCAGGCACTGCTCACAGAGCCCAGCCTGGAACAGGGCTCACAGGACAGGTACAAAGATAACATCGAGGAAGTGAGGTTTGCCTTAACCACTTCTGCGTCTTCTGTCTCGAGGATTCCAGGGCCCACTCTGCAAGCTCTGGGTCCTACAGACCATGCCCACCTTCTGGATTCCTACCGCACCCTTCCCTATCCTCCACCACCAGGGTCTCGCACATCAGATCATTTCCTCCTCTAATAGAATAAGCACTGTCTCAGGAGTTAGGTGGGAAAGTGTTCACAGCTAATAAGTGACTGGTGGCAATGGACGCCCAGGACTGGGCATCCACTGTAAAGAAAACAAACCTGTAGGCACATTTTACTTGAGCAAACTTTCATTGATACTTACATTGTTGTACAGAAATGCATTTCAACTGGTTTAAATCCAACACCATGAAGGGCGAAATTATGGCACCAAATGTTCTCTCTTCAATTATACTAAGATGAATTTATATTCCTATGTAATCTACAGTTATCCTCTTTCCAGGCTTTGCTGCAGTGTGTATCAGTGTGTACAGTTTTCCAAGATTAGATATAATTCTTAAATCTATAAGAAGAAAAAAACAGACTTTGAGCCAACAAATGTCATATCCACTAGATACTGTATAAGAACAAAATCTACTCTGAACACTGATCCTTAAAACCAGGACACCAAAACATTAGGTGCTGTGCTAATTACAGAGTCAAGCTGATCACATTGATTGAAAGCCTCTCAAATGAAGGTTGCAATCAACTATATGCTTTGAGTCAAAGCAGTATTCCAACCACTTGATTTCAAGCAAAGTAGATTTCATGTTGAGAGACACCAAGGAAATGTGGTTCATTTATAAATCCAGAAGAAACCGAACATCACTGCATCAGTACAAAAATAAAAATAAAACATTTTGAGGACAAGAAGAAATACAAAATTTAGTCAACTTTGCTGTTCTCTTGGCTGCTTAAATCCCACGGCTGCTGGTAAGTCACTTCAGTCGTGTCCGACTCTGTGCGGCCCCATAGACGGCAGCCCACCAGGCTTCGCCGTCCCTGGGATTCTCCAGGCAAGAACACTGGAGTGGGTTGCCATTTCCTCCTCCAATGCATGAAAGTGGAAAGGGAAAGTGAAGTCGCTCAGTCGTGTCCAACTCTTAGCAACCCCGTGGACTGCAGCCTAACAGTCTCCTCCATCCATGGGATTTTCCCTGCAAGAGTTCTGGAGTGGGGTGCCATTGCCTTCTCTAACAGTATTTGCAAATATAGCTAAAAGATGCTAACTCTTGAAAGTCTATGTTTTCAGGCATTCCCCATCAACTATACTGGAACACTGTACATTATGTTTTATGAATAGCGTTCCGCCTTCCTGTGCCGTCATTCACTCAATCCTGTGACTCCACAGTGAAGGGAACACACTAGGAGGGGAACAGATGAATTTAGACATTATCACATGCATCACAAAATCATAGGATTTTAAGTCACAAGATGAAAAAGACACTGATTCTGCTTTAAAACAAGGTTTACAGGAAATTATCACTGGAATTTCATGGAAATGGCTACTCATGTAAAAGTCAAAGTGAATGACCCAAGCCAGCTTGATGTCCTGAATCCAGTACAACCTTTACACTCAATCTCCCTGATAATAAACTCAGTGATAATAAATCCTGGATACCACTACTTTACACATTAGTAAAGGCCTAGTCCAGGGAAAGGAACTGAACTGAACTGAATCTCATTTACTGGAAACACAAGATGCCATATGATTTCTGTACAGTCACGTCTGTTCACCCACATCTCAATCTATAATACTCTACAGGTCATCCTTGATAGTCCTTTCAAAAGAGCCCATGCCAATTAAAAGGAAGCCAAATTCTCTAAACCTTAAATGAATATTAAGTCCAAGATCTACCCCAGCTTCCCCTATGGGGGATAAGATGAGTATAAACCCACAGTGTAACAGTGTATTGCTTTATTTGAGGTGGGGAGGGGAGACACACAGGTAAGAAAAAAAATCAATTAAAGGACTAGGAATGCAGGGAGCAATAATGTTAAAGTGGTGATAAAGAAATGAATAACTGCAGTCATTTTCTTAGAAGATCTTGATTCGTGGAAGGAAAGCTAATTGCTATAGCAAAAAAAAAAAAAACCACAACTGTATGAAGTAGAAACTGGTTTCAATACTATTAGTAAAGAATATATTCTAGGAAGTAGCAGTAAGCAGAATGTAAAGTTCTGACAGCAATTGAATAGGCCAGCCCCAGACGGTTAGGTTGAGGCCAACACCTAGTGACAACAGAAGCTTGGTCTATGGGGGTTCGGACGGTTCCTGGAGAAATATCACACTGTGCTGAAACCAACCTGAACTGCTTTCATTCTGTTATAGTTCCATAAAGTGCTGTTTCTACAAGCGCTTCAGTTAGCAGCAGGAGTGGTTAGGAAATCTAAACACACAGAGAGCATTCATGCTAGATAGCCAACTCCCCAGTATAAAAATACAGACAGTCTAACATGATTAGACTGTCATCACATCCAGGGCTTTCTGCATCTCGAGGTGGTGGTTATGGAAAACGTGGACCTCAGTACCAACATTAGAGAAGGCAATGGCACCCCACTCCAGTACTCTTGCCTGGGAAATCCCACGGACGGAGGAGCCTGGTAGGCTGCAGTCCATGGGGTCGCTAAGAGTTGGACACGACTGAGCGACTTCACTTTCACGCATTAGAGAAGGAAATGGCAATATATAGAAAGGAGCCATCATTTCCTTCTATATGTGTTTTGTATTTTTCTTCATTTTTCTAAATCAGTTCTTCTGTTACCATCATTTCTTAGCCAAATTGGTAAAAATAAAATTGTAATCCCTAAATATAGAACTTCTCTGTCAATCAAGGCATTTAAAACTTCAATCTTCTGGGGCAAGGAAAGCAGTGTGGGACATTTAGAACTCTGATTTACAAACAAGGTGGTCAAAAATTTTCCTGGCTTAAAAACACAACTTTCCTAAACGGGTCATTATAAGGGGTCTAGCGAAAGTTTGTTTCAAAGCGACTATGAGAAAATTCTGGTTATGGGAATGGAGTGAACAGTCCAGCAAGTTCCCTCTGACTTCACGCCACTCACTGAGTCCCCACAAGGACTGAACAATGTGATATCAGTGACAGAGCCTAGCACAAACTCTGCTTTCATGAATGATATCTTTGCCGTAGCACCATCTTTTGCGTAAAGTTGGTCCATAACTTCTGGGTCAAGCTCACTCATCAGTATTTCCTGGATTTGATCCAGCTGACTGATTACCCAAGTCTCTGGGAAATCCAGAGTATACTAGTATGAACTCTCAGAATTCATCCGTCCTATACAATACACTGCTGCATTTGGGAAAATTACATTAAGAAACTATTTCTTCCTGTAAATTCCAGTGTGGGTTCCCTTGATGAGGTGGCGTCATTAAATTCTCCAGAGAATAAAAGAAATTTGAACTGAGTCAAAATCACTATAATTCTGAACAAGGCTCAACAGGGAAACCAGTGCTTTCAGCAGAAGGTGGTACCACACATCTTCGTCTCTTGGAGACAAGCATGCTATTCTCACTGATTATTAAGTGGCCATTTTTGCCACACTCGTGACTAACCACTAAACATCTTTCAAAAATATATCCCACTGGAATCATGGGGTGATTTGAAGATTCATCAGATCCTTGGTTTGTGACAGGTTGCCACTGGGAGAACCAAAAGTCCAGCAGCTTCTTGGATCCTATAAAAAAAAAAACGTGCAACTTCCATCATCATAAGACTAGCAAACAAGCGACAGTCACAGAAAATCAACTAAATCCTTTCTCTCCTGTGAGTGCCACCAATTCCTTCAACTGTGTTACCAAAATTCAGTCTCCTCTATTGCTTTAATTTTATATTGACTCTTTTTTAAGAAAAGAATTAATAAAATTTACCTGGACTTTCTTTTCTTCTTTTGAGGGCAGAGAGAGACGACAGAGCACCAGTTTGTTGGAAACAGAGGCAGACACAGTTCCGTGTCTCAGCATCCCCTGTTTGCCAGCTGAGGGGGGCGAGCTGGCAGCTAGCGAGTGACCCACTGGTGATGCGGGTGGGTTGGGTGCGGGCCTCAGTGACGACCGTGAGCCAGACACCGCGAGACACCGAGCGCAGCAGCCGAGAGTCAGGCTCGCGGTGGTTCCCCCAGCAGAGAGTGGTGAGAGGTGGACTGCAGCTTCTCGCAGGGCCCTTGAGGCCCTGGGGCCGTGGGGCCGCCAGATGCCCTGGGGCCCGGGTCAGGCCGAGGGCTGTGTCCTGCAGAGCTGAGCACAGAGCTGGCTGTGTCCGGCCACAGCTGCCCACGGGCCCGGCCCAGGACTTGAAGCAGCGGTGAGCATCCCCCACCAGCCCCGCTTCTGCGACCTGACGGCAAGGGCGGTCTCCACGCGTTCCATCCGTGAAGGTCTGGGCAACTGGACTACATGCACACTGCCGCTAAAAGAACAGCTTCGACCGGCGCCAGTCTCTCTGTTCAAGTTTCAAAACCTGGCCCAGCTTAGGTCAGCGGGCTACCCCTCGGAGGTGACCAGAGGTCAGGGCTAAGCTGCAAGGACACTGCGCCTCACTCCGTCAGGTCCCCCTCTGTGGCTGGGGCCATTCTCCACAAAGGGCAATTGTTGTGAGCTAGGAGTTCACCTGATCGGTATTTGCTACAACTTGTGCTCCTGTTGGTCCTATACAAGTGATTCTCTCCAGGGGAAATGAAAAACCTAAGGGCCGGCTGGGTCCTGGGTGCCTGGCTCCCTCGGTTATGATGGCTGGGTAGGGTCTGTGGGATCTCACCCTGCAGGCACCCCCATCTAAAATCTGACTCTTTGGCCGGGCTTAGCACTGGTGGGAGGACCCAGACTGGGCGCTGGACCAGTCCTCCCAGGCAGGCTAACCGTCCTGCACGGGCACCTCCCTCCCTTAGCCAAGGCCTGGACCTCAGAGGGTGAAAGTCAAGCCTTGGGACTTGTCATTTCTTACCAGAACTGAGAATAACATTTGTTTCAGTGAGGTTTACAGGAATATCATGACCTGACCTCAAAAAACAGAGGATCTGACACCAAGAAGTTTGCAACAGCTAACCACATGTCTTCCTCGCCTTTCTTATGAAACTGCATGAGCCACCCATTTCCTTGCATGGCCCTGCAATAAAATTTTTTCTGCTCCAAAATCTGACATTTTGGTCTTATTTGGTCCTGCTGGGTGTTGGGCACACAGACTTGAGTTCAATAACACATCTACGGTCACTGGATTTTGCACTGGGCCTCATTCCCAGCTCAGCCTCCCTCACCACCAGAGCATAAAGCAGTCCTACTCCTAAACACACTGCTGCTGCTGAGTCACCTCAGTCGTGTCCGACTCTGTGTGACCCCATAGACGGCAGCCCACCAGGCTCCCCCGTCCCTGGGATTCTCCAGGCAAGAACACTGGAGTGGGTTGCTATTTCCTTCTCCAATGCATGAAAGTGAAAAGTGAGAGTGAAGTCGCTCAGTCGTGTCCGACTCCTAGCGACCCCCTGGACTGCAGCCCACCAGGCTCCTTCGTCCATGGGATTTTCCAGGCAAGAGTGCTGGAGCGGGGCGCCATCGCCTTCTCCATTCCTAAACACAATACTCTTTCAAATACCAACATTATACAACTGAGCACGACCCGGTGAAACCTTGTTACACCTTGTTCAAACTCGCCCATGCACAGTGGATGGGAAGCAACAGAACCCCTGCTCCGGTCTGACTGTGGCATTGGACAAGCAGCTAGGTGGGGGTCCTTACCTGTGAGGAGTAGTCCTCCTTAAGGACCTTAAAGATATCTTCATCTTTTGAGGCTTTCTGCCCCATGCCTCATCCATAGTCATTCCCTCTCCTTTTTATTCCCCAAGTGAGCACCTCCAAAATAAAGGAGGGAGTCAGAGCACAGTGCTGTATGTGTTGAGAGGGATGAGGGAATGATGGAGAGTAAGTGGTGTGAAGAAGGAAAATCATGAGGTTGCCCATCCTTCCCCTGGGTGAAGAGACAGGCTGTGGTGGCACACTCTGGGGGCCGGAGCGTGCCCTGAAGCAGAGGGGAAACGGCGCAGGAATCTCCCTGGGCCTTCGTGTTGCTCCTAAGTGTCCCTGTGTCCCAAGCTCCTATGTGTCTGCATCCCAAAACTCAACAGTCCCTAGCACAGCACAGACTCTCCGCGACAGGTTGTGTGTGGCCTTTCGTGGGAACCACAGGCTACCCCGCTGCCTCCCCAGGGTCAGAGCGGTGGTGAGGCCTGTCTCGGGAGCACGAGGAGCTGCTGTGAAACACACGGTCCTCTCAATGTTACCGAAGGGCACCGAGGAGGTCTCTCACGGCGTTACAAGGCTTGCAACTTCATGCTCTCTAATATTTCCATCAAGTAATCAAGTAATGACAGATGAATCCAAAGAGATGGTGAGTCATTATATCTACTAAATGCTAGGCTGTCTGGAACACCAGAGGCCCCCTTTATACACTCTGGCTTCCAATAGTGCCAGAGGGAAATCTTGATCTATTGTTTTTAAATCAATAATCTAGATTTTTTAAAAATAGTTCAAAATAGACAGAAAAAAATCTTGCATAATCATTTTGTAGCAGTATCTCTGTCAAACCAGGGAGCAATGATAGCTTCCCAGAGCTCTTATCTTATCTGCCCAAAATTACTCTTATCTATTCCAAATTAAAGGAAGTTTCCATTTCAGCAAGTTGGAGCAATTCAGAGAAGTAATAATCTGACCTTAGGCAAAGAAAATTAGAAGTTGATCTTTCTCCATTTCTTCTTCTAACCAAGTTTCTCTCCCTTTTGGATTTTATAAGGGCCACGGACCACTCCAGAGATCCTGAGCCAATTTCCACTTATTTATGGGACAGAGAAAACATCAACCACGTGATAGAGAAAATCTCAAATGTCCTTTACTTCTGTTCAAGCACAATGAAGCTCCTTCAAGGTCCACACACTGTGCCAGAACTAGAGGCTGGGGTGGGGAGGAGGAAGTCAGAGATGGCTAAGAATGATGCCTTCCTTCTAAGAGCTCAGCAGTCCAGTGAGAAAGCAAGCACAAGACACAAGGCCCACCAGGATGTGAACAAAAACTCATGGGCATCTACGGGGAGTGGGTGGTGACTGATAAGATCCGGAAAAGCTCCTGGGGGAGGTGGGATTAGAGCTGAGATTCTCAGCAGTGAGATGGTAGACTGTAGGAAAACATTTGCATGGAAGTAAAATAGACCATGCTCAAAAAGCAGACCAATGTCGAGAAATGTGGAGTGCAGAAAGATTGCAACGTCCACAGTCAGGAAGAAATGGCTTCCAATCAGCATCCCTCACCGTGACCCCATCCCTAGGTCTCGGACATCTAGAGTCAAGAGAGAGAGAGTGAAGTCGTTCAGTCGTGTCTGACTCTTTGCAAACCCATGGACTGTAGCTTACCAGGCTTCTCCATCCATGGAATTTTCCAAGCAAGAGTACTGGAGGGCATTGCCATTTCCTTTTCCAGGGGCATCTAGAAAGAACACAGAATTTGCCAGCAACTATGATCCTTCTAGGCTCCTGTACTGCACTGGTGATCTGAAAGTACCTGCCAGCCTCACCTGACCACTTAAAAAGCAGTTTTCTGGCCCGTGTCAGTGGCTCAGCGGAGACTGCAGCACAGAATGCTTCTTCCTGAAATGAGAGCAAGTTTTCAAAGAGATATGGTGCCGAGTCATGAACCGCAAAGGGAAGGTGCAGAGGTGCAGACAGAGCTGCCTCCATGCAGGCGCCTGCCAGCAGCGCTCCAGGCCCCCTGTGCTGTTCCGGAAAGGCTGTGGGCTTCCAGCTCTGCCTCTGGAACTGCTCCTCATGACAGTTTTCCACCTAGGAGGTGAACAAGATCGAAAGATGACTGTCATTCCTTCTTTAACTAAAGCAAAACACATTAAAATAAGTTCTCACATAATTTATGATAAAGCAGAATTGGTGAAACAGAAACTTACATGCTATTTGAGTATGAAAATTTACTGAATGTACTGCTGTCCCAACAAAAGTTTTGTCTTATTTTCAAATAATGGGCAAAATTTCTCTAGTGATTTCCAAAATGCTCTCCCAGTTGGCTAAGTTTTGTTCAGTATAGTAACATTTTAATGTTGTATTGGTTTTTTTATTCTTAATTTTAGGGTGTATATTTTAAAATTTTATTTGTATTGCTAAGTAAACTGTATATTTAAGAATAATTCATATCAATAACTAGGGTGACTTGACTAGTTGGAAGAGGAACGTTTTCTACTGTTGTATTCATGACTGGCAGTGTTTGAACCACTAATCTGGGGTGGAGGGAAGCCTGGGGAAACACCCATCTTGCCCCTTGTATGTGTGTTTGGTGGTATTCCCTGGCAAGAATACTGGAATGGGTTGCCACTTTCTTCTCCAGGGGATTTACCCGACCCAGGGAGTGAACCTGTGTCTCCTGAGTCTCACTGCAGGTGGATTCTTTACCACTGAGCCACCAGGGAAGCCCATCTTGCCCCTTGCTGACTGGTGATATATGCCAGGCACATATGCCCCAAGGGGCTTGACGTCCCACTCTGTAAAACAGGGCCAGTTATGCTGCCAACCCTCGTGCTCTTGGAAGTACCTAGAGTCATACCTTACAGCAATATTCTCTATGAAAATCTGACAGTATCCAATTTTTGTGTTTCTTTATGGTAAAGGTGGTAAGGCTGTATCTAGAACTCTTACCAGGTAACATTTTTTGCAGAAACATAAATATATCTTTAAATAATGTAGACCTAGTTCCTTCTAGTTTTCTCTTTTAAAGTTTACTAGCTGCTTTCATATGTAGGTTTTGTCAGATTAACTTGAAAAGTATCTTGAGAAGTCAAGGTGGTCCTGAGTTGAGAGTTTGATGCTTCTCCTGGAAAGGGATGCAGATATGCACTTCTCCTGTGAGAAGTGACTAGTTTTGGAAAGAGCAGTCAGCAGGCTCTTTCTGTAACTGCAGCCGCTCAGGATGGGGTGGATCGCCCCATCACAATAAGCAGAATATTCGGTAAATTGGACACTTAGACTCTGGTTTCAGGCCTGATGTACTGTCAGGAAACCCAGACTACACATGTCTATGAAAGGATTTGTCCCCCTCTGGTTACACATCGGGTGCGGTGAAGGCAAGTTGGGTCCCAGGAGAAAAAATTAAGCAAAGGAGGAGCAGACCACGGTGCCCTTATGAGCCTCAGTGTCCACGGAGAGAGGCCAGCGCCGTGAGGCACAGACACGATCTGTTTTGTTCTCACTAGCTCTGCAGCCCAGCCCAGCGCCGGCATGCCTGGGTCTGAATAAAAGCCAGTCGGTGGTATTGCTGAATATCAAGCAGTCGAAGTGGCCTCTACACCAACTGGCATGACAGATTTTGGGTCTGAGTCAATACTTATTTATCCCAAAGTCTAATAATGCTTTGCTGGGAGGATGAGGCATTAAACTCTTGACTTGTTGCACAGGTCCTGGGGGAAATGATGTCTGCTGCTCAGTCCCTTACCTGGGCCCCAGCACAGGAGGATTTGACTAACTAGTGTCTGGTAGGTTTCTGGAAAGAGCTGAGGGCAGCCGCGAGGTTATGGCTGGGCACACGCCCCACCTGCATTCCACTGCTGAGAAATCCTCTATTTAATTTGGCTGCCACAAGCATTACTTTTTATTTTTCTACTTCTCTTGTAGGTTCTAACTTTAGTTAGGCTAGTGGAAAGCTTTATGGGCTCCTTCCCAATCCTGCCTCCTTGACAACAGTGCTTCAATAAGTTACTGCTCCCTGAAGAGCCAGTCCAGTCCCCTCCAGGCCCACGCTGATCAGGGCAGGATGCAGCTCTTCCCCGGACCACAGCTCCGCCCACACGATGGGCAAAGAGGACTTGCACCAAGGTTGCTTTTATGCACCAAATTCCATAGATAGAAGAGCCTGGCGGACTACAGTTTCCATGGGATCGAAAAGAGGCACACACGCCTGAGCACAAGCCCACTCCACTCAGTGATTTTTAGTATGGTCTTCTGTTTTCTCAACTGTATAATTTTCAGAGTGGCTCAGATGGTAAAGTGTCTGTCTGCAATGCAGGAGACGTGGGTTCAATCCCTGGGTTGGAAAGATCCCCTGGAGAAGGAAATGGCAGACCACTCCAGTATTCTTGCCTGGAAAATCTTGTGGATCATGGAGCCTGGTGGGCTACCGTCCATGGGGTCGCAAAGAGTCAGACAAGACTGAGCGAATTCACTTTCACTTTCTGTTTTCTCAACTTTATAATTTTCAGTTGGTTCCAAGGACTTTTTCATCACTTCACTGGTTCCTGGACTAAATAATTAGAAGGCAGTTTAGAAACTTCAAATAGTAGATTTAGCCCAGACGTTTATGGTCTTGGGAATAACTGACTCTATAAATTGTGTAATAAGAAATTATCCTCATAGAACTGTACAAAACAAAGTGAACCCTAAGACAAGCTATAGACTTCAGTTAGTAACTTCTCAATATTGTTTCATCAACTGGAACAAATGTACCAACCACACTAAAGCAAGATGTTAATAACGGGAGATGCTGGGTAGGAAGGAGATGTGGGAACTCTACATGATTCTCTGCTTACCTTTTTATGAACCTAAAACAGTTCTAAAAAATTCAGTCTATTAATTAAAAAACAATAAAATGGGCAGGGTGAGTAGATGAGACTATCAGTGAAACAAAAGTAGCCAGTCATTGGTAATTTTTGAAGCTGAACGATGGTTCATGAATGGGGGTTCATTATATCATTCTATGTCTATTTTTTATTTTAAAAAATAAAGAGTTTTAAAATCTTATCCTATTTCAAGAGCATGTCTTTTCTTATTATAAAAATAATTCACACATGTTATTCACATATGAAAATATATTAGAAAGTACCTATAATGAACTCACTCAAAGGTATCACCTATAGCATTTTACCATGGACATGTATACAAATAACAGAGCTGATATCATATAGAATAGGAAGGTTGAATCCTACCATTTTTTAAAACTTAGTATCACTTTAAACATCTTCTCATGTCTTAAAATAGCTCCAAAAGCATGCTTTTAAATAGTCTCAGTAAGATTTCATATTATGGCCATACTATATACAGTCTAGAAATTAAATCGCTACCTGTATGGCCCTCATCCCAGATGGCTGGGGTCGTCAGAGGCGTGCGAGTTGTCATGCACACCTAATCCTGCCACAGAGCACACTGACAGTGAGAAAACCACTTGGCCTTGGTCCCCAGCTGGTGAATTTCTCACAGTTCAAGTTGCAAAGTCTATTTAACAGCACGGAAGAGCCACTTTGCTTCCTCATCACACAATCGCATGTGGGTTTGCTGTTTACAAGATGGAAGCCAGGCGGGATCTGGGTGTTTAGAGCCTCGGCACGTGTGTAGCGCTCACGCTGGACCAACAAACCAGTGCCCTCTGAGGGTGCCCAAGGATAAAGGCAGTTTTCCTGGCACACACTGAAGCACTCTGACCCTTCCCTCCTGCTTAAGAAAGCACATCAGAGGTCAAATGAATGAGAGTGATGTTACGGCAATTAATTTCACTTAGAAACTGTAGCAAGTCTTTGAAATCAACCTCCACCCCAACCATGACTACACAGCACCTGGGGGAGGGACCCACGGGCTCCAGGAAGACCTGCCAGCCCACACGAGACAGGCCTTCCCAGACAACCAGCCAGCTCACGGCACAGACGTTCACAGGTAAAGTAGCACTGCAACGGGACCAAACAGCCAAGTAGTTAGAAGGCACACTGGCCAGAGGGTATTGTGTTTGACTGTAGGTGGTACAGTCAATGCGACTTCTAATCAGATCTGGAAGAAGCTGGTTCTTACTGCATAAGCCAGTTCTCCCTGAGGCTGAGCAGGCACAGGTGCCAGCCCACCCGGCCTTTGCCAAAGGTATTTTCTTCCACAAAGCTGGAGAGAAAAGAAGGCTTAAAACTTTAAATTTGAGGAAATGTGTTTTCCAAAATCCATGTCTCTTGCCAAGATACCGGACGCTTTATCTTGGAGAGTTTATCTAATCAGACAACTGGAATATGCACTGTGATGTGAACACTGAGAAGCAGAATCCGCCGCTGGCTCTGTCCCGCTGGGTCTGTGGGACCTGGGAGGCCTGTGTGTCCCGATGACGGGAAGTCTTGCAGGCCAACTTTTCTGGGAAAGAGGAATCTATCGAGCAAATGTCTGAGGATCGTTGCGCAGCAGGCTTTCCCGGGCACCTACAGGGAGGTGCCTGTCGCGTGAACTGGCACCATGGGAAGGCTCGCGTGGACAGCCCGGAAGGCCATGAGGGTGAGCGGAGGAGGCGTCAGTCAGAGACCCAAGCCGTCGGCACAGAGAGAAGCGACCATGTTCCCACAAGAGCAGCCACACCTCCTGACCCGGAGAGAGCAGAGAGACGGGCCGATGGGAAGAGCGCTCGCGCGACGCAGGGGGCTAAGACTGTGGCCCCCACAGGCAGCTCATCGTCCGTTGCCCTTGAGATGCGAGAAGGAGCGTCCCATTGGCAGCCCCCTCACGCTTCTCATTGCATTTTATCCATTTCTTTGCTTGCTTACTTGGCTGGGCCGGGTCTTCATTGCTGTGCGGCTCCCCCAGCTGCGGGGACTGCTCGCTGCAGTGGGTCCTCCTGTCGTGGAGCACAGGCTCCGGGGCCCGTGGGCTTCCGCAGCTGCGTGGCGACGGCTCAATAGCTGTGGCTCCCGGGCTGAAAACACGGGCTCAGTACTGGTGGTACACAGGCTTAGCTGCTCTGAGGCAAGCAGGATCTTCCCAGATCAGGGATGGAATCCACCTCCTGCAGGTGGATTCTTTACCACTGAGCCACCAGGGAAGCCCCCTCTCCACACTGTTAAGAAACAGTCGTCTTCTTTAACGAAGATCTGTTTCATGCAAAAGGATCTCAGATCTCTGGCACTGAGGTCTGTGGGAATAACCCCAGCTTCAGTCAACACTTCCTTGGATCTGATCCAGGGACAGAGGGGACTTAAAATTATTCAGTTCAGTTCAGTTCAGTCACTCAGTTGTGTCCGACTCTTTGCGACCCCATGAATCGCAGCACGCCAGGCCTCCCTGTCCATCACCAACTCCTGGAGTTCATTCAGACTCACGTCCATCGAGTCAGTGATGCCATCCAACCATCTCATCCTCTGTCGTCCCCTTCTCCTCCTGCCCCCAATCCCTCCCAGCATCAGAGTCTTTTCCAATGAGTCAATTCTTTGCATGAGGCGGCCAAAGGACTGGAGTTTCAGCTTTAGCATCATTCCTTCCAAAGAA